>JAVDBV010052181.1:0-11400 GCA_032619315.1 Piper longum
AGTACCACTTGTCATACTACCAGTGGCATTGGATTTGGATGCTCCCCTCGCTCGGCCAGATCAGCTAACCCTGCTCGCCCTTGGGCACTCCCCTGATCATCATCTGGGACATTACTAGCACCCGCTGCTGAGTTGAAGGCTTTATTCCCTGCTACCACTTCCGATAACCGCTGAACCATATTTTGAACCACAGAATTCGTATTTTCTAAAGTCTGCACTAGACCTTATATGACCATCAAGATTTGCACCAACACATTTACTATCTCCGAGTCAGACTGTGCAAATTCGCTTAACTGTTATGGAGTAGTATTATTATTTATTTTTTTATTTTTTTTAAAGCATTGCCACTCACATGCATAGCTAAAGTGGGGCACAATGTCCCATGGCACTGTTATCCATATCGCACAGGCGTCCCATATCACCCATATTACATAGATAACACCGCTGATTGTAATGGCGTCCCATATATGCTCATCGGTTTAGGTGTCACGTGCACCTAGCATGATACATAAGTGGCATCCCACACTAGTGTTATGCTTAAAATCTTTCTTTAATTATTACTTAGGTTTGTTAACGAGTCCCCTCATTCACTAATAACATACAACACTGGGAGAAGATAAATATTGGACTTTTCAACAAGGAACTTGAGTCATAAGATGTGAGCTTGTCGGAAACCGGGCTCTGATACCACCTATATCGACCTGCCATTTTACACAATATTGTGGGCCTAGCTGGCCAGGTGTCACTAAAAAATATAACTAACTAACCACCCAAACCAGATGGGTATGACTTAAATACTAAATAATTTCTTAAATAAGTCTAACTCATTAAAATAATAGTCCCACCGCCTTCATCTGTTTCCCATAGTCCATTCTGACATGTCCGTTATGAACTTATGGCTTGTCAGGTCCATTCTAATAGGACCACTCAGAGCTTATGCTCTATCATGTCCATTCCAACATATCCATTCTAAGATTATAAAGGATGTGGCCTCATGTCGGACGGAGTCAATTCCTTAACCCTTGTTGCACTTGGTGCATGGTGGTCGAATCTGGGCTCCGGCCGACCGGACTGCCCATAAAGGAAAATACAACATTTTAAATGATTATACGGACCTGGTTAGCTTGTACGTTATCCTGCAACTACGACCACGATCCTAATCTGAATTTTCTAAAAGTGAGCTCAGACTCCGTAACTGTAAAGACCCGCAAATAATAATAATAATAATAATAATAAAAGAATAAATAAGAAAAATAAAATAATAATAACGTTCGACGTGGTGGGATCGAACGTGAAAATTTTATTTTAAAAAAAAAACAATTATTGTTAACTGGTTAAGTATGATTTACCCGTTTAACCAGTTAAGTGAACTATTCTATTCACCCATTTAACTGGTTAAGTGAACCATACCGTGTAACCATTTAAATGGTTAAATAAATCATGTCGATTACCTAATTACCCGGTTAAAGAAATGACGGTGAAAGGGTGCTTCCACGTACCCTAGCCATCATTTTATATCATTATATAAAGGGGGTAAAAAGGGGGGGACGTTATTCTCATTTCTTCCTTCAGATTGGCGCCGTCTTCCTCCTTGTTCGGGTAATATTTTTTCCATTGTTCTTCTTAATTTCCATGCATGGCATATGTTAAATTGACAATAAAAAATAAGACTTAAAGTCTTAAATGAATAAGAAACAACTAAATCTCAAATCGATGAGAAATAAAAGAATTAAACTAAAAATACAAACTTTAAGTCGTTCGTGGCCAACAAGCAGGACGTTTGAGACAAAGTTAGCGACATGAACAGTAGTGACGATGGTGGGTGAAGAAATCCGTCTGGCCGGGGCAGCGATTGGGTTGTAATCTGGTCGGGAAAGGTCCCTCAAGAGTCGAGGGTTCGCGGACGACCATCTGATCAGAGCAGAGGAGCTCGCCGGTGACGCAATGGCCGGCGACGGAATGGGAGAAATTGCTGTAATCGACCGATTCCGGCGTCGCCGTGGCCGGAAAGTGGCTGGGGGTTATCGGGGATGAACCTTAGAAGCATGGCGGAGCAGGTCGGTGGCGGTCGACGGCGGTTGACGCTATAGTGATCAAAGTGATGACTTCGGGGGTCGATTGCGGGCATATCATGATAGCAGTAGCCAAATGCCATGGTTGGAATCAAAGATGATGCGGAGCTGAGACGATTCACAGTGGTGGATTGGCCAGTGGTAGTCGGACGGCGACGAACAGTGCGTCAAAAAAAACCCGATTACACCTCTGTTTTGGAGAAAGATGGGGAAGAGAAAGATGGTAGTTTCATAAATATGGGTTGACTCGACACCGGTTCGAGTTAAAAAATAATATCAACTCGAAGTAAATCTTTAAAAATAATAAAGTTAATGAGATACAAGTTAAGTGGCTAAAATAATAATTTAATAAATTATTATACGAAATTATGATATTAATAAAATTACTGTAATAATAAACGGTTAATAAGTAATCAGCTTATTACAAGTGGTTAAATTAAATTGAGGGGTTAGTAGATTATAATCGTATAAAAATTAAACCTTTATCAAATTAAATAAATTAAAATAATGGTGTTAGGAATATTCTTAAATTAGGATAATACAAATTAGCTAAAAAATATACCAAAAATAGTAATTAAATTCCTGGTTATAAATTAAAAATTATTTTATTAATTGTCAAGGGAGAATTATGAATTTAATAATTAACATAAAATTTAGGAATGACTTAAAAGAGTATGTCACATGAATAATCAATTATCTAAATAGAATTATGGAAGATAAAATATTTAATATGTCATAGCATTTAATTGCATGTAGGTTCATGCAAATAAAATTATTCTAATGTATAATTTTATGCTTTCACTTATATTAAGGTTAGTAGATCACAGTTGGACGATAGCACAAGTTAGGTAAGTATAATAGGCAAAACATCGTACTTTCCTTATTGGTAGCCTAGGTCGGCCTGAGCCCAGATTCGACCACGATCCCCCGAGTGCAACCGGGGTCAAGGAATTGACTCAGTCTGACACAGGGCCATTTATGTGTGTAAATTGTAAATGCATCGTTATTGTTTTGGACTAGTGATAACTACTTCATAAAAAGGCTACGACCGGTGTGAGTGAGACACAGCGACTGCTCCATCACACTGGAGCGCAGTGATAGCCTCCCCATAAAAAGGCTATGGCCGGGGTGTGGGAGGCACTCGCACTGGGTCGACTGATAGCCTCCCCATAAATAGGCTACGGCCATGGTGTGTAAGGCACTTACCCTAGAATTAATAGTAAGAGCTTCCCCACAAATGGGGCGTAGTAATCACCTGGGTCTAGTGATCGCATCCCTATAAAAACGATACAGCCGGGGTGTGTAAGGCACTTACCATAGAAATTGATAGTGAGAGCGTCACTTACCCTAGAAATTGATAGTGAGAGTTTCCCCAGAAACGGGGCGTAGTAATCACCTGGGTCTGCTAATCGCCTCCCAATAAAAAGGTTACGGCTAGGGTGTGTAAAGCACTTACCCTAAAATTGATAGTGAGTGCTTCCCCACAAACGGCGTTTAGTAATCACCTAGGTCTAGTGATCGCCTCCCCATAAAAAGGCTACGGCCGGGGTGTGTAAGGCACTTACCCTAGAATTGATTGTGAGAGCTTCCCCATAAACGGGGCGTTGCAATCACCTGAGTGCAGTGATAGCCTCCCCATAAAAAGGCAACGGCCGGGGTGTGCGAGGCACTGGCACTGGAGACGGTAGTGGGAGACTCCCCACAAAAAAGGCTACGGCCGGGGTGTGCGGATCACTGCGGATACCTCCTCCGCATTGTTTTGGAATATAGCGGCATCGCTCCACCGGATATTAAAATGAACATAGAAATTAGTGGAACGTATTTGACTTGTTTTATCTATTATACTAGTTAGTGTTGTAATTACTGACGTGGAATTGCCTCCGCAGGTGTGCAAATACGAAATTAGGTGGGAGAAGCCATTGATAACTAGAGCGTGGATCAAGATAAATAGGACTCCCTTTTAATTCTGATTGTGAAATATGTGTGGCTACTGAGAAACGGTCCTAGACAGTGGGAACCAATCTTATACATTTCTGTTAAATTGTTATAATTCAGCAACTTATTACTTTGTTTATGTAACACTTGGCCATCTAGGCCCAATTAAATAATTGAAAAATGGCGGGTTGTTGCAGGTGGTATCAGAGCACGGTTTCCCAAAAGCTCACATCATATGACTCAAGTACCATGTTGAAGAGTCTGATACTTATCTTTCTCCAATGTGGTATGTCATTAGTGAATTAGTGGACTCACTAACAAACCTACGTAATCATTGAAAAAAAAAATTTTAAGTTTAACACTGGTATGGGACGGTGTGCCGCTTATGTGTCATGCTAAGTGCACGTGACACCTAAACCAATGAGCGTATATGGGACGCCTTTATAATTAGCGGTGTTATCTGTGTAGTATGGGTGGTATGGGACGCCTGTTCGATATGGATAACAGTGTCATGGGACAGAGTACCCTACTTTAGCAATGCATGTGAATGGCAATGCTTGAAAAATAATAATAATAATAATAATGATAATAATAATAATAATAATGATGAAATAAAAAAAGAGAAAAAAATTTTCAGATGGTACGCACTCATAGGAAGTCGACCCAAGCTGCGCAGTCAGACTCGAACGTGTAGAGTGTTTTGGGCCAGATTGTGACGGCCATACAGGGACTAGCGCAGGCTTCAAATAATTCTAGTTCTGTGGTTCAGAACATGCTGTAGCGGTTACCGGGATTGGTAGCAAGGAATGGAGCTCTAAATTCGGCTGCGGGTCCTAGTAACGTCCCAAATGGGGATCGCTGGAGCGCCCAAGAGCAGGTAGGGGGAGCTGACCCTGGCGAGTTAGGGGAGCTTCCAAACCCAGCGCCACCGGTAGTTCGATCAGTGGTACTGCTAGTCGTGGATGATAGTGATCGTTACACTCTAGAAAAGTTTCGGAAGAACGGAGCTGAAGTATTCATTGGAGGGACTGACCCAATGAAGGCGGAGAGCTAGATTGAAATTACTGAGAAATCATTTAGAGCTCTCTCTGTGCCTCATCGCCATCAAGCAAGGTTGGCGACATGCATGCTTCAGAAGAAAGCATCGTATTGGTGGAAGTCCATGGAGAAGACTATGTTCCATCAACGGGAGACGGGGAAGTCACAACGTTAGGAGTGACTAACCTATCCTCGGATATACAAGGGAAACCCTAGGTATGGAATTTTATTGTCTATGGGTTAATAGGCTTTGATGTTTTGTTGGGAATGGATTGGTTGTCTACGCACCAGGCTTTTCTCGACTGTAAAGGGAAGTGAGTGTTGACAAAACCTTGTAAATGTAAGATGAGGGTCATTTACCAAGAGTCTTGGCATGATCCATCCTTGGGTGTGGGTTGTCAAGCCTATTTGTCTAACCTAGAGGAGTCTAAATCCAAACCCAAAGAGTTGTCCTTGATTCGAGTAGTAGCAAATTTTTTGGATGTATTTCCAAACAAACTTCCAGGGTTATTTACCAAGAGTCTTGGCATGATCCATCCTTGGGTGTGGGTTGTCAAGCCTATTTGTCTAACCTAGAGGAGTCTGAATCCAAACCCAAAGAGTTGTCCTTGATTCCAGTAGTAGCATAATTTTTGGATGTATTTCCAAACAAACTTCCAGGGTTACCTCCTAAGAGAGCAGTGGAGTTTGTCATTTACCTAGCACCTGGAGTAACATCAAATTTGAAAAGCACCATACCGTATTGTTCCAGCTGAACTGAAAGAGTTAAAGAGACAATTAGAAGAGTCTAACAATTGCACCAGTTTTGACTTCGCCAAATGGCCATGAAGGATTCGTGGTCTACAGTGATGCATCGCTAGTGGGGTTAGGATGTGTCCTTATGTAAGACGGTAAGGTGGTGGCTTATGCCTCTCGCCAATTGAAGGTTCACGAGCAAAATTATGAAACTCATGACTTAAAATTGGAAGCAGTGGGTTTTACTCCGAAGATATGGAGACACTATTTGTATGGAGCCCAGTTTAAAGTTTTTACTGACCATCAGAGTTGCATAGCAGAAGCGTGGTGGGCCCATAACCCACAGGTCCTAGGATCAACAGAAAAGTTATCCTGATACTCGAAGGAAGGACCTAGAGTTCCAAGTTGGGGAGTTCGTCTAACTTAAGACCGCACCTAAAAAGGGAGTGATCAAATTTAGAACACGAGGGAAGTTGAAGCCAAGATTTATATGACCATTTCAAATTCTTAATCTAATCGGAAATTGTGCATATAGATTAGCATTACCACCAAGCATTGATGGTGTACACAATATCCTTCATGTTTCAATACTAAAGAAATATGCACGACATGAGAATCACATTATGACAAATTTTGCAGACTTAGAGCTACAATCGTATTTAACTTACGAGGAAAAACCGATTCGCATCTTCGCAAGGGAAAACAAGACACTTCAGAACAAGGAGATCCCTTTGGTAAAGGTATTGTGGAGAAATTAGGGATTAGAAGAAGCTACAAGGGAGACTGAACAAGAGATGGCCTGGAAATACCCTAGCCTATTTGTAACATAAAATCCTTGTAATTGTTTTAACATAAACAAATACAAGAGATGTACTGAATTATGGATGTCCTATTAATGCCATGGTATTTCGGGGATGAAATACTTTGAAGTTGGGGAGATTGTAATGACCCAAAAATAATAATAATAATAATAATAAAAGAATAAAGAAAAAATAATAATAATAACGTTCCACGCGGTGGGATCGGATGTGGAAAATTTTATTTTTTTTAAAAAATAATTATCATTTGCTGGTTAAGTATGATTTACCCGTGTAACTAGTTAAGTGAACCATTCTATTCACCCATTTAATCGGTTAAGTGAACCATACCGTGTAACCGTTTAAATGGTTAAATAAATCATGTCGTTTATCCAATTACCCGGTTAAAGAAATTACAGTAAAAGGGTGCTTCCACGTACCCTAGCCGTCATTTTATATCATTATAAAAAGGGGGTAAAAAGGGGGGCACATTATTCTAATTTCTTCCTTCGGACTAGCTCCGTCTTCCTCCTTGTCCAGGTAATTTTTTTTCCCTTCTTCTTCTTAATTTCCATGCATGGAATATGTTAAATTGATAATAAAAAATAAGATTTAAAGTCTTAAATCAATAAGAAACAACTAAATCTCAAATCGATGAGAAATAAAAGAATTAAACTAAAAATACAAACTTTAAGTCGTTCATGGCCGACAAGGAGGAAGTTTGAGACAAAGTTGGCGATATGAACAGTAATCACGATGGTGGGTAAAGAAATCCGTCCGGCCGGGGCAGCGATTGGGTTGCAATCTGTTGGGAAAGGTCTCTCAAGGGTCGAGGGTTCGCGGACGACCATCTGATCGGAGTAGAGGAGCTCGCCGGCGACAGAATCGGCGGTGCAATGGCCGGCGACAGAATGGGAGAAATTGCTATAATCGACCCATTCTGGCGTCACTGTGGCCGGGGGTTATCGGGGATGAACCTTGGAAGCATGGCAGAGTTGGTCGGTGGCGGTCGACGGCGGTTGACGGTGGCCAGTGGCGAACGACGCGCTGTCGCTATCGTAATCAAAGTGATGACTTCGGGGGTTGATCAGGGGCAAATCATGATAGGAGTAGCCAAATGTCATTGTTGGAATCAAAGATGGTGCGGAGCTGAGTCGATTCATGGTGCTGGATTGGCCCATGGTAGTCGGAAGCCGATTCACGGTGCTGGATGGCAGTTTCATAAATATGGGTTGACTCGACACCGGTTCGAGTTAAAAAATAATATCAACTCGAAATAAATCTTTAAAAATAATTAAGTTAATGAGATATGAGTTAAGTGGCTAAAATAATAATTTAATAGATTATTATACGAAATTATGATATTAATAATATTACGGTAATAATAAACGGTTAATAAGTAATCGGCTTGTTACAAGCAGTTAAATTAAATCAAAGTGTTAATAGATTATAATCGTATGAAAATTAAACCTTTATTAAATTAAATAAATTAAAATAATGGTGGTATGAATATCCTTAAATTAGGATAATACAAATTATTTAAAGAATATACCAATAATAGTAATTAAATTCCTAATTATAAATTAATAATTATTTTATTAATTGTCAAGCGAGAATTATGAATTTAATAATTAACTTAAAATTTAGGAATGACTTAAAAGAGTATGTCACATGAATAATCAATTATCAAAATAGAATTATGGAAGATAAAATATTTAATAAGGCATAGCATTTAGTTGCATGTAGGTTAATCCAAATAAAATTATACTAATGTATAATTTTATTCTTTCACTCAAATTAAGGTTAGCAGATCACAATCGGATGAGAGCACAAGTCAGGTAAGTATAATAGGTAGAACGTCGTACTTTCCATATTGGTAGCTTAACTCGGGCTAAGCCCAGATTTGACCACCATGCACCGAGTGCAACCGGGGTCAAGAAATTAACTCAGTCTGACACGGGGCCGTATTATGTGTAAATTGTAAATGCATCGTTATTGTTTTGGACTAGTGATAACCGCCCCATAAAAAGGCTACGGTCGGGGTGAGTGAGACACAACAATTCCTCCATCGCACTGGAGTGCAGTAATAGCCTCCCCATAAAAAGGCTACGCCCGGGCTGTGTGAGGCACTCGCATGGGGTCTACTGATAGCCTCCCCACAAAAAAGGCTACAGCCAGGGTGTGTAAGGCACTTACCCTAGAAATTGATAGTGAGAGCTTCCCCCCAAACGATGCTCACCTAATCACTTGGGTCTAGTGAAAGCCTTCCCATAAAAAGATACGGGGTGTAGTAATCACCTGGGTATGTGATCGCCTCCCTATAAAAAAGATACGGCCGGGGTGTGTAAGGCAGTTATCCGAGAAATTGATAGTGACAGTTTCCCCACAAACGGGGCGTAGTAATCACCTTGGTCTAGTGATCGCCTCCCCATTAAAAGGCTACGGCCGGGGTGTGTAACGTACTTACCCTAAAATTGATAGTGAGAGCTTCATCACAAACGGGGCTTAGTAATCACCTGGGTCTAGTGATCGCCTCCCCATTAAAGGGCTATAGCCGGGGTGTGTAAAGCACTTACCCTAGAATTGATAGTGAGAGCTTCCCCACAAAGGGGGCGTACTAATCACCTGGGTCTAGTGATCGCCTCCCCATAAAAAGGCTACGGCCGGGGTCTGTAAGGCACTTACCCTAGAAATTGATAGTGAGAGCTTCCCCACAATTGGGCGTAGTAATCACCTAGGTCTAGTGATTGCCTCCCCATAAAAAGGCTACGGTCGGGGTGTGTAAAGCATTTACCCAAGAATTGATACTGAGAGCTGCCCCACAAAGGGGGCGCAGTAATCACCTAGGTCTAGTGATTGCCTTCCCATAAAAATGCTACGGCCGGGGTGTGTAAGGCACTTACCCTTGAAATTGATAGTGAGATTTTCCCACAAATGGGGCATAGTAATCACCTGGGTCTAGTAATCGCCTCCCCATAAAATAGCTACGGCCGGGTGTGCAAGGCACTTACCCTAGAATATTTAGTGACATCTTCCCCACAAACGGGGTGTAGTAATCACCTGGGTCTAGTGATCGCCTCCCCATAAAAAGGCTATGGCTGGGGTGTGTAAGGCATTTACCCTAGAATTGATAGTGAGGTTCCCTACAAACGGGGCGTAGCAGTCACCTGAGTGCAGTGATAGCCTCCCCACAAAAAAGGCTACGGCCGGGGTGTGCGGATCACTGCCGATACCTCCTCCGCATTGTTTTGGACTATAGCGGCATTGCTCCACCGCATATTAAAATGAACATAGAGAAGTAGTGGAATATATTTGACTTGTTTGATCTATTATAATACTTAGTGTTGTAATCACTAATGCGGAATTGCCTCCGCAGGGGTGCTGATAAGAAATTAGGTGGGAGAAGCCATTGATAACCAGAGCATGGAGCAAGATAAATATGAGGATACCTTTTTAATTCTGATTGAGAAATATGTGTGGCTACTGGGAAACGGTCCTAGACGGTGGGAACCAATCTTATACATTGCTGTTAAATTGTTATAATTTAGCAACTGAGTACTTTGTTTATGTAACACTTGGCCATTTAGGCCCAATTAAATAATTGGAAAATGGCGGGTCGTTACAGTAACCTACATCGAAACCCATTGCTAAATAAAATACTAATGCCCCTATATGATGCATGTTTGTGGTGTGTTCATATAATCTATACATTCAAAAATAAATAAAACAATGCCAATAACTAAGAAATAAACAAGTGGCACACAAATCAAGACATGACAGTAATAATTAATTAATTTATAAATAATCAAGGAATACACTCATACATAATTAGATAAATAATAATTAGGTGAACATAAATAATACTCTAATAATAAAATAATAATATAATCATAGTATATAAATACCCGGCTAAACACGAGTAAATATCATATATATTCGTGTTAGTAAGCATATGATTAATTAATTAATTAATTAATAATTCAATAGATAAAAAACAATTAGTCAATAATCATTAATCATGAATAATATTAATATCATATTTATGCAATACAAGTATGCATAAATAAATACAAACAAATAATATTATATAAGCAAAGATACAAAAAGATAAATAAATAACTAACTAAATAAATATATAATTTAATAAACATAATAAGATTAATTGTAATAAATAACCATAATATTAATTTCAATAAATAATCATGTAAACATTCACCATATAAGATAAAAATAAAAATAAAAATAAAAATATGAAAATAATGAATAAATAAATAAGTAAAACAATAAATAATGTAAAATAATTATATCATCCAATCATGCTAAATCTTGTGAATATGCTTTAAACTAATGTAATGGTTCTGGAATTACCAAAAATGGTCGAGAACGGGCAAATACGAGCTGAACCAAACCAAACCAAGTTGAACCAGACCAACTCGAATGGTCTGAACCAACCCAATTTGAAAATGGGTTGGGTTGGCTGGGCGACCTAAACTGGACATGGTCTGGCGGAAGAGGGAATGACCAATCGGATGTGAACGTGGACAGGCAGATGCAAAAACGGATAGACCGACCCGAACACAAATGGTAGGTAAACAGGTATAATGGGGGTGGTAGTGCCTGGCGCCCGAAAATGCCGACGGCAACGTGGCTGGTGGTGCCGTTGGTCGCGATCGGAAGAGGACGTGACAACGGAGGTTTTGGTGGTGACAACTAGCAGAGTCCAACCACGGGCTGGCCGGAAATCGGCCGTAACTGTGAGAAGTTATCGTCGTTGACGGCGGCGATCACGGCCACGGCAATGGTTATGGGTGGTCTCAAAATGT
>JAVDBV010052183.1:0-31466 GCA_032619315.1 Piper longum
GGGGAGGCGAGGCAGGGCCGCGGCGGTGAAGGGGTGGAGGTGAGGGATAGGGGTGGCATTCTCGTAATTAAGAATTGACTCGAGTCCGACTCGAATATAAAATAATAATTAATTCCAAATAATTTTTAAAAAAATCCGAAAAAAATAAAAATATAATAAACTATAATACACATAATAATATCAAAATAACATCAATATATTATTTTTATATATTTATGTTATAAATTGTCAATATATATTTTTATATAACCGATTCGGACCGATTCCGACCGATTCCTGACCGATTCAAAAAAACCGATTTTTGGCCGATTCAGACCGATTCCGATTCTGATTCTGATTCATTAGAAAACCGATTCTGATTCCAATTCCGATTCTTGCAACCATGGTACTCATAGCATGAATAGTGTTACTGAGAGACGAAACCGAACATTAAAAGATATGGTGAGAAGTATGATTCGTCATACTAGTTTACGTGATACACTTTGTGGTGAGGCACTAAAGACAGCAGCATATCTTCTTAATAGAGTACCAACAAAGGCAATAATCAAGACCCCTTATGAATTATGGATTGGAAAAAAACCTAGTATTAAGAATTTGCGCATTTGGGGTTGTCGAGCTGAGGCAAAGCCTTATAGGCCAAATAAAGGAAACTGGACTCAAGAACAGTAAGCAGCTATTTTGTTGGGTACTCTGAACAGTCTAGAGGGTATAAGTTTTATGATCCCACATCAAGATCATTCTTTGAGACGGGAAATGCTCAGTTTCTTGAGGATGTTGAGTTTGGAGGGGGAAATAAGGTTAGAGACTTTGTCTTTGAAGAAGAATCTATTTCTCTTCCTATGATTGTTTTTTATAATAATCAAGATCATATTCCTAATGTTGTTCAAGAGACAATACCAGAATTACAAGACAATGTCAAGAACCTCCGTAATCAAGTTATACATGAAGAGCAAACTTAACAGCCTCAAGAACAAATGTCATTGAGGAGATCCACAAGAGAAAATAGAAATGTAATTTCAGATGATTATATCATCTTTCTCCAAGAACATGAGGATAACAATGGAATAGTGGAAGATGATTCAATCAACTTTCATCAGGTCATGAAGAGTTCTAATTCTCAAAAGTGAATTGATGTCATGAATGAAAAGATGAAGTCCATAAAAACTAATGACGTTTGGGATCTTGTCTCATTGCCTGAAGGTGTGAAACCTATTGGTTGAAAATAGATATTTAAAACCAAGAGGGATTCGAAAGGTGATGTACAAAGATATAAGGCTCGTCTTGTTGCTAAGGGCTTTACTCAAAAGGAAGACATTAATTATAATAAGACTTTCTCTCCAGTTTTATTGAAAGACTTATTTAGAATAATTATGGCATTAGTGACACATTTTGATCTTGAGTTACATCAGATGGATGTAAAGACTGTGTTTCTAAATGGTGACATTGATGAAACAATTTATATGATGCAACTAGAAAACTTTGTATCGAAAGATTCAAAGAATATGGTTTGCAAATTAAAGAAATCCATTTATGGACTTAAGCAAGTTTCTCGTCAATGGTATCACAAATTTCATCAAGTTATTCTCTCATTTAATTTTGAGATGAATGTGATTGATGATTGCATACATCATAAGTTTAGTGGGAGTAAGTATATTTTTTTGGTTTTATATGTTGATGATATATTGCTTGCCAGTAATGATATAGATTTTTTGCACGAAACCAAGAGATTTTCATCAAAGAAATTTGAAATGAAAGATCTTGGATATGCATCTTTTGTATTAGGAATTCAAATATATCAGGATCGTTCTCGATGTATAGTTGGATTATCACAAAAGACCTATATAGAAAATGTGCTTAAAAGATTCGGCATACAAGATTGTAAACCAGGAGATACCCCTATTTATAAAGTAGACAAATTTAGTCTCAATCAATGCCCTAAAAATGACACAGAAAGAAAGGAAATGCAAAAGATTCCCTATGCTTAAGCAGTGGGTAGTCTTATGTATGCTCAAGTATGTATGCATCCAGATATTGCGTATATTATTAGAATGTTGGGCAGATATTTAACTAATCCGGGATTGGATCATTGGACAGCAACCAAAAGAGTCATGAGGTATCTTGAGAGAACAAAACATTACATGCTTACATATCGGAAGTCAGATCAACTTGAGATCATTGGGTATTCTAATTCCGATTTTGCTGGATGTCAAGATAGTCGTCGATCCACTTCAGACTATGTCTACCTGTTTGCTGGAGGAGCTATTTCTTGGAGGAGTGCTAAGTAGACACTCATAGCTTCTTCCACCATGACAACTGAATTCATAGCTTGTTATGAGGCATCGAATCAGGAAATATGGTTACAGAATTTTGTCACAGGGCTGCGCATTGTTGATAATATTGAAAGACCACTTAAGTTATTTTGTGACAATCAGTCTGCAGTATTATATTCAAATAACAACAGGAACTCATCTAAATCAAAACATATAGTGATCAAGTTCCTAATTGTGAAAGAAAGAGTTAAAAATGGTAAAGTTTCTATAGAGTATATTGGGACAAACTCTATGATTGCGGGTCTTCTTACTAAAAGTTTACCGCCCAAGGTCTTTAATGAGCATGTAGCTCATATGGGTGTTGTATCATTTGATGATATGCTACTTTAGTGGAAGTTTGTATTTGGCTTAAGGTTTACTCTGTTTTTTTGGTATTTTTGGTGATTACATAAGGCTGGACCAGTTGAAAATAGACATGTTTTGATCAAATTACATGTAATTTTCATTCTATTCATTCATACTTAATCTATGTCATTTAATTATGTTGATGTATGTGACTATGGATTGGTTTAGTTACGATAAATGTAACAAAAATCGCCTTGATCCTATATTAACATTAATTAATGGATGAGATTATTATTTTAGAATAATAGTGTATGTTATTTTGGAGCTTATAAGGTTATATACAATTATTTGTGTATATATAGTCCAAGTGGTTGGATGTTGGACGTATATATATTTATATAGTTGTATCATATGCTTTTATTATTAAGGTTTGTGCCTAAATTAAATTGATCTATTAAAGTTAAGGTTAATGGGCCATTAATAATTAAAGATAAGTATGGATAAATATTTATAAATACCGGTTTTCGTAATCTCTAATTTATGATGGGTTAAATTGGAATTATGAAAGATAAGGATAAAAATACGGTTATAAATATAAATACGGTTATAATCCCCGAGTTCGTACGGAGCTTTTCTTTCTGGTATCCCATCATCCAGAAATTTGGTTTTGAAGAACCTGTGCAGAATTTTGGAAGATCAAAACCTCAATAAGTCAAGAATCATATTGCTTTTATGGATTCAGGTACGCTTCCGTTATTCAATTATATTTCCTTGATGATTTGATATGAAGAACAATAAAGTTTTGGTTTTCAACAGGTACCTCTTTTATTTGGATTCGTGGTTCTGCTTCTAATATTGTTAACTGTTCTAGATTTTTTTTTATTCTACTCCTCATTGCGAACTATAATAGTGGATGTTCTAAATTGGTTGTTGTTGTTTAGACTTGAGAGGCAAAATGATCCTTTTTCTCCTTCACTTTGCCAATTTGATTGATGTTCCTAATACAAATGCTTCATTGGGGTTGACATAAGAATTTACCTACTTGGGAACTTTTTTTTTTTGGAATCTTGAACATATTTTAATGTTCTGCCTTTATGCATTATTTTGTTTTATACTTATAGTACAATGAAAAAGTTGAAGTTCGTCATTAGTGATTTTATGTAAGAAGCAGATTGGCACTTACTTTTCCGGTATAAGTTTGCCCTTTTCAATAATATTCAATGTATCATTTGGTTAAACAAGTAGTTTAGAGAGTGAAGTTCTCAATGTTTATTACCGTGTATTTTGTGAGATCCCTTAATCTAATATTTAATGCTCATTTGGATAAGATCTTATTTATAACTTAGAATAAACTAAAGATCTTTTAACTTTGGTTATCATTTTGAAGAGATGACTTAGGCCATTAATTTATACTTTGGGCAGGGCCACTATAAATAGTATTAAGCGTAACCTTGTTCCATGTTAGATGGTAGGCTAGGCTATTGACGTTGACTAAGCTACTGGTCACAGGCCAAAAAAATTGTGGGCTAATGCTAACAATGGGCAAAATATAGGAATTTCGAGGGCAAAATTTGTTAAGGTAGGTGGATTATAAATCTCCAAACTTAGCCTCATATTAAATACCTACTGAGGTGAAACCATGTTTATAAATGAGAATGAACTATAGATTTTCAACTTCGGTTAACTACTTTTGAATAAATGACTTAGACTCGTTATATTACACTTTGGGCTGAGACGTTATAGATATTGTGAAATCCCTCAACTTAGTCTCACATTTGATAGAATAAGATCTTGTTTATAGGTGAGAAAAGATTAATAATTTTTAATTTTGGTTAACTACTTTTGAAGAGTTAACTTAGGCTCATTATGTTACACTTTGGATTGGGTCGTCACAGTTGATATTAAAGTAACTTGGTTTTGTATTAGATGATGGATTGGAATAGAGACATTAATTAAACTGCTAACCACGGGCCAAACAAGAATTTGGGTTGTGGCTAGAGATGGGCCAATTATAGGAATTTGGAAGATGAAATTTTCTAAATTGGGTTTATTATGAGATCCATCAACTTAGTTTCACATATAATACCATATCTAATACTTACTAGGGTAATTTTCTATTTATAAGTGAGAACGAATTATAAATCTTTAACTTTGATTAACCACTTTGAAGAGATAACTTAAGTCTATTTGTTTGCACTTTGGATTGGGTTGTTACATAGAATCTTTAATATTTTACTTTCTCCACTATGTGAAGTTTTTAAATTAATGGCACTTAAAGTTAATCCTCTGTCATTTGCTATTGTTTCAGCTATTTAAGCTTTACAATTTTCAGATTGAAGCTTCAAGCTCCTATGAATACTTCTGGATAATCTCATTTTTTTCTATCTCCACTATTGATAGAGTCAATTTCGCGTAGATGCTTTATAATTGATCTAGAAGTTTTCTTTGAAGCACCATGCTCGTCTGGCGCACTTAGAGCAGAAACCCTAGACAATTAAAAAAATTATCTAGTGTATAATCTTCCTTTTCAGGGACATTACTCATGACACCTGAAAGACACAGAGCTGTGTGGGCAATTTATGGTAGGCAATTGGATTTTTTTGAGGGAAAGAATTTGGCATATTCATTATTTTAGAGAAATCTATTGAATTTGATTAATAATTACAATCTTAAAAGCTTATTTCTGGTAGAGCTCATTGGTGATATTTCTTCATGGAAGATTGACTGTTACGTGGTCATATATGCCAGTTTGGTGTAGGAGAACAGATGAGCTTGTGGATGGGCCAAATGCATCACATATAACGCCTACAGCCCTAGACCGATGGGAGAAAAGGTTATATGATCTCTTCGAAGGCCAGCCATATGACATGTATGATGCAGCTCTAGCAGATACTGTCTCGAAATTCCCAGTGGATATCCAGGTACTTGTTCTAATTTCACTTTCAGTTAAATTGGTTTAATTGATTTGAGTTATTATGGTTATCATTGCTGTTGGGTGTGATTTTGTGTTTGATCCAACGATAGTTAACAGCTATTTCTGGCCTCATATTTAAGATCCTAGATAACTTTAATTAGTTCTAAATGCATATCTTGCCTCAGTTCAATCAGCTTTGCTAGATTCTTAAACAGTATGCTTACTCTGGCTATATCCTCTTTCTATGTTCTGCTACAGATTGACAGCCGTTTAAAGACGTGATTGAGGGAATGCGATTGGACTTGAAGAAATCACGCTACAATACCTTTGATGAGCTTTATCTTTACTGTTACTATGTGGCTGGTACAGTCGGCTTGATGAGTGTTCCAGTGATAGGAATCTGTCCAGGATCGAAGGCATCAACTGAAAGTGTCTACAATGCAGCTCTAGCACTTGGAATTGCTAACCAGCAGACTAACATTCTTAGAGATGTTAAAGAAGAGTCTGTTTGTGGTCTAAATATCCATTCCATTTCTTACACTACTTGTTAACAAACGAACTTACACGACATGAAACCAAGCAAAGTATCACTATTACCTCGTACGCTTTTTGGTATTCAAAGATGAGCTACTTCGTATAAATCAGTAGCAATTCATGCAGTCTCACTTTAAGAATACTTCTTCCTATCACTTCATGATGATAGCATTTTCCTTTTTACGGTTTGTATTTCATTTGTAGTTAATTTTAAGCATAAAAAAATGCTTAATCTTAAGTTAACTTGATTTATATGGATTTTTTCAATGCAAGAAAAGGAAGGATGTATCTTCCCTTGGATGAGCTGGCTCGTGCCGGTCTTTCAGAGGATGACATTTTCGGAGGAAAAGTTACTGACAAATGGAGGAGTTTCATGGGATTTCAGATACAGAGAGCAAGGATGCTCTTTGATGAAGCAGAAAAAGGAGTTTCAGAACTAGACTCTGCTAGTAGATAGCCGGTAATACCTCAAATGCCTTATTTTTCTCCTCAACACCATCTTCATTTTGTTTATAATTGGAAGCTGAAGGCTCATTTATTTAATGAATTTTGCAAGAAAAAAAGAAAAACATCTCTAAGTAACAGAAAGTAGTAGTTTCACTAGCTTGTGGCTGAAAGCCATCTTTTATAATAGGGTCTAATCCTTAATGTTGAAAACTCAGTTTATGAATGAGGGATTGGTGGTTATAATGAATTTTCTTCATGGTAATTATTAAATCTGTAAAATTGTGTTCTCATAATCATTTGATTGTGGGAGTTAATTCATATCAAACAGAAAATTAACAATGGCTAATTGGGAGTTGAACTGACAATGTTTCTACATATCATTTCAGATGTGGGCTTCCTTGTTGCTGTAGAGGCAGATTTTGGACGCAATTGAAGCCAATGACTATAACAACTTCACAAAACGTGCATACGTTGCTAAAGCCAAGAAATTGTTATCGTTGCCCATTGCCTGTGCAAGATCTCTTGTTAGTCCCTCTGGACTTTTGGCAGGATTAAATAGGTTGAAGTCACCTTCAGATTAGTTTTTTTTTTTGTATTATTCATTATTATCATGGATTTTCCTCTTCATTTTCAGTAAAAGAAGTAAATTCGTACAGTTTGATTAATCACTGGGCCGGAGCGCACTGAGGGACAATGCTGGGCCCAACATCTAAATTGTAGCTAACAACAAATATTCCAGGCCCATCACAATTAATTTGCCTTTGTTGTGTTGGAAAAATAAACAACTTCTAGTATTAGTCACCTCTTAGTGTTTAATGCTTGCGAGAAACAGAGACTAAGATCCCGAAGGGTGTGAAGATATTAACGCGAGATTACAAATTTTAGTCATGGCCATGAATTTTTGACCAATTGGCACTCCGGAAGTCGGAAGTTGGACCTGGCTTCTACAATTGATTAAATGCTGGGAAATTGAACAATTTACTTTCCATTAAATTAGCTTAGAGCTTAATGTTTACTTATCCAACCATGTTTCTACCGACCAGTACACCGTATATAAGTCCGTTTGTTAGAAGGCACGCAATATTCTCGTTCATTGAACCTATTTCAATTTAAAGAAGAACGATTGAATGCTAATTAAATTATAAAACCTGGGTAAATATTGCCCAGGATCACTATATTGGTTTTAATTATTAATTCCAAAAGATTTAATTTATATTTTGATACCACAAGTATAGAACATAGTTGCATGAATCGGGTGATTCTGGGTGGAATCGGCCGATTTAAATTGACGAGGTAGCTTTCCGGTTCAAAACATCAAGTGAATTGGATATCATTAAAATTGGTCCACAATCGACCGATTCAGATCGATTTTAACCGATTAATAACCGATTTAAAGCGTCATAAATCAGGTAGAATCATTTTTCATATCTAAAAGACAAAAATCTCCTAAAGATAGTAATGACGAAAACCATTAGTCATAGGTGAGGCAATAAAATTTTAGAAACCTAAAACCCCAATTTCATTCATTTTCACCTATGTCATGCCCTCCCTTGGGTAGTCGCCACGACTGGCAATGACCGTTGGCTAGCAATGCCTCCAATCATCCCCTAAAGAAGAAACACCCTAACAATCAGCTGCCTCCACCGACTGCAAACAAAGCAATCTAGATTTTAGAATTGCCGTTAATGGGTGGTGTCTATTTGGCTGAAGGTTTTCACTCCCAACCATTAACACATTCCCAAAGCACTCCTTCTAATTTACTTAATTTTGCTTGTTGAAATTCACATTTTTTGTGGTAATTTTTTTCTTTTTTGCTATTTGATAAATAACTTGTATGAATGATTGTAAACTGTTATTCTTGTATCATAGTTTTTCAATTGGGATAATACTTTTCTTTTGCAAATTTTTAAAATTATTTCATCGTATATGCTTATAAATATGTTTCAATGGTGCAAAATATTTTTTGCATATTAATTTTCTTGTGTCTATTTGATGTTTTGTGTGTGACACCATGTACTAAATTTCCATGCCAATTGAATGATTTATCATAACATTTAGTAGCTTATAATGGTTATAAATTATCAATTTTCGATTATGTTTGTGTAGTGAGTATTGTGAAATTGTTATTGATTAATCGCATGTGTTTGTTATATTTGATTTTATATTATGTAGGTAGATGATATAAAAATATTTATAATATTAGTATAATTTAGACCGATTTAAATAAACCGATTTTTATTAAATAGGTCTAATTTAGTGACTCTCTTTTCAGCCAATTCAAAGTCCGATTTTAATTTTTGTAATTATAATATAGAACATAAATTGAAGTACCCTTTAAGAGTGAAAATGAAGAATATCTGTTAAAATTTAACATTTTTTTATTGTGCTATAAAATATAAAGTGCCTTGAAAGATGAAAATGGATTTTTGCTGACAAGAATATATGCATCATCATTACATCATGATTAGAGCAAACTATTTTTTAACATATATACTTGAACTTTATAAAATTATAAAACCCTGGCAAGCTTGGCTTGTTCAACGATAAATATATGTATTTTACTCATCTACCCTCTCAAATTGTCCTCATATGTCATTCTCACAAGTCATCATCTCCTAAACCCCTCTTTCTCTCTATCAAAGTGATAAAATAATAGGTAATCACATGTTTGTCTTCTTAGCAATAGTCTCCTATCAACTAAGGTAGCCAACCCTATCATCCCTACCACCAACCTCAAGCAAAAGATAAGCAATTCTAGTCCACATTCTCCCTTTCTTGTGTCATCATCATATCTAAGTCCTAATTCTCACATGCCATTTTCTTGTTTTTCTTTCTCTCCTTTGACGTGATGCATCTAACATCCTTTTCCGTCCTTTTGTCTCAAGATAACATTCAATACGTACTCGATTACCATCCCTCTTCTCTCCGATCAATATATATATCATTTGTTTTCTTAACATTCTCTCACCACTTTGCATGGAGATCCCTTTTGTTTTCCCCCGTGCATGAAGGTAAACGCCAAATTGCTGCACGCATTATTTTCACACCTAATTAAACTTTCCATGCCTTTCTGATATGTATCCATTCGAAAGCAGAACTTGACTTTATCCAAATCATTCAAAGCTCCATTCTTTTGTGCGTCTACAAGAAGAGCATCTTTTATGTAGCCAATTCTACGTGCCCATAAAGTCCAAATCGTAGAAATCCAAGGAGAGTACTTGTTTCACGTTTTGATTCTGTCAAAACAAGTAAGTAAAGAATGTAAAGCTAAAGTACTCTACTTTATTGTCTAAGAGACGACTCTAGCTGGCAGCTTTTCATTGCTTGGCATGAGCCGATGGATTGAAGAGCTGGTAAGGAAGCCTCCTTTGTTTCACAGGAAAAAAGGTGTGGATTCCTCCCATGCATGGTCTTTGGTAGGTTGGTCGGCCGACCTTTTCGTTTCCAAGCATGTACTTTTCTCCCAGCTGTGAATTGCGGGCTAGCTTACAGCTTAGACTTTGTTTACAAGTTTCATCACATCTTTGAATAAAACCCATGAAAGAAATCATATTGTATATGTATCTACGTTTCATTTTCTTGCCTCAACTCCTTATTAATCCTCCATTAAATGTGAAGTTGAACTTTTCTTACTGACTCCAAACTCATAATATCAAGCTGTCTTTTGATATACAAGCTGGCTGTACGGATCAATTAAAGTAATATGACCTTCGGACAACGTATGAGACCAACGCAAATGTTCTTAGTGAGCACTATACAAATGCCCCTATATTATATACTATGTATATGGAGAATATATATAGTATATATATAGGGGTATATATTTCTTGTGATTAAAGCAATAACCATGATTCATGGTTGGCCGAATTTAGGTAGGATATTACAAGTAGAACTTGAAAATATTAATTAGTAGGACTAGACACTTGCCCTATATGTAAAAAAAATCATAAAGAGTACTGTTACTTGTACGCAATAAAAAGGAATTGAGGAGCGTGATATTAAGGTGAGAATGCATACTCTATGGTGATCAGTTATATGATGAAAAATATAATTAGTACGCACCTTATATATAGATCGCTATAGGAAGTAGGAAGTACACCAATGTCCACGTCAAGGCTAGGGATAAATTTATATATTCTTATACGAAACAATGTTGTTTTGTATATCTATTGTTTGGGGAAGACCATTGATCTTTTCATACGACTCAGCCGCATGATCATATGCGGTCCAAACTTCCACAGCTAATTTCCATGACTTACATAGGGATTCGTTGAATTTGTGCGCGGTCATGACTCTAAACCTACTGGTTTTCCTGGCCGACAAACGAGTTAGATACACAGTCCATTTTTATTAATTAGTACCTATTCACTGGGAGCATGAAATCAAACCTTGGCTATTTATAATACATATTGATCGGTCATAAAAGTAACATGTAGTTCATTAATCAGAACGACCGTGGATCTTAGAAGTTAGACCTAGATAAATATATATTTCTTCCAAGAGATCATAATAATCTTATTATGGAGGATATACCTAACTATGACCATGTATATGGACTTCCATAAATATGAAGCTTAATATTGGAAACGTAGTCATGGTTACAATTAGTGCATGTATGCATAGAGATAAATGTGGACGTTCGTATGTACATACATTATATTATATTATATATATATATATATATATATATATATATATATCGTAATTTTGGTCCCATGGGTATTAATAAACATCAGCGATCGATGGGGATTATTATAGGAGTGACTTTGAGAAAGGTTTTTGAGGACTTTGAGAGAATAAGTTACTCGGTCAAATTAGATCGGCCTTCTTCTTAAATTAGTGCAATTATTGGCCGAATTCCTTTCACATGTGCATTAATATTAAAGATATATAAAGATGAGAGGTCACGTTGAACACGCTAGTGTGTTTAATTGAGCAAGAGAAGTTGGCACCGTATTGTTTGACAGTAGATTCATAAAAGGATATATACAAGTGCAAATGGGCATGTTTCATTCTGGTCTGTGCCTCTCCCAAACTTCAAACTTTTTCATCACCTGCCATTTCCACTTCTTCAAACATATCCGCTAGAGCCGAAATTCCATACGGCGCCTCTCTTTTCCCCCCCTTCTTTTGCTGTAAATCTCTTCTAATCCCTTGTGGCCTAGCTTATTGGCTCCTCCTTTTCTTTTATTTAATTTAGACGGCGACCTTAAAAAAAAGAATGAGAAATAATTTGGGTGGGTTCCCTTGATCCAATGAAAAAACTACTGATTAGCATTTATATGCTATGTATGATTAGACTTTTTTATATAGAGATAATCAATATCATATATGGGCTAGCTTCATCATTATCTATTTTTATTAATAAAAGAAAAACTTGGTAATGCACTGAGATTAAAATTAGGAGAATCAACCAATTAAAATATAAAAAATATTAAAAAAATTAATAAAAATGTCTTTTACAAAAGGCTACAGATTAGAATCTTACTAACATTATTTTTTTAAAAAAAGATAATAAAAATACTTTATACTATAAAAGGTCACGATTCAAACTTGATTAACTTCAAATTCTAACTTTTTATTAATAATAGAAGTTTTTTTAATTTTCTTGAAAAATATATATATATAAAATAAATAATTATAATTCATCTTTTTATTTAAAATTATCTTAAAAAATATATAATAAAAAATTAAATAAGTATAAGTCATCATTTTATTTAATAAGATATATCTTTAAAGCTAATCAATATCTAACATATTAAATAATTATTTTCTATCTCATTATTTAATGAAAGTTTATATATAAAAATTAAAATTTATCCGGGTATATCGCACAAGACACAACATCTCATCTTGTTTAATTAATTACAAAGAGCCTAAATCATCAGCCCGTACTTTGCTCCTTTTAGGCGTGGGCTCAGCTTGGCTCACTCGCCAGCCTTTTAGCTCGTTTCAATTTGATCTCCACATTTATAAGAAAACAATATTGATAAATAAAATTAATTACATTTTAATTTGGTAAAATTACGAAGAGATACAAAAAATGGTAAAAGTTCAAATCCTTCCGATACATTTCAAATTTTGTATACCTTCGCGATGATTTTACTGGGCAGTTAGAGCAAGTTAAAGTTATGGAGCCTTGGCTCAACTCGGAATTTAGCGAGCACGAGAGTTGATCGGGAGCCAAAACTCACCTAGGCTGGGTTTATTGCCACGTTCCCTAATCTAAAGTCACACAAATGACCTAATATAGAGATATATATATATATATATATATATATATATATATATAGACACACACACATAGATGCAACAATGGAGTTACTTTTGTTGATGTATTTGACTTATTGCTGCAACATTGGAAACCGAATACATGCCATGCAGCTGTTGTTGATCAAATACTCTTCTCCTTCCCCAATCATGTCGTGGCCATGGGACGTGACCTTCACAAGGGATTCAATTAGCCTTTTTGGTTGGTTAGTCCATGCAGCATATTTTGTTGACTGGTAAAATTCCACATCCTCAAGACTTGTTCTTGTGATTTTCTTACAAAGCTTTCGCCTCCACATGCTCATATTTCTATCCAAGACAAGCCTGCCTAACCTACTGAAAACCCATCTCTTTAAATCCGCCTTCTCCTTTTCACTTGTGGGTGTTTGGCCAAAACCTGCACAAAGAAGATCAAGGAGATCTGATTCGAAGATAATCATGGATTTCGTCTACTTCAAAGAGAGGAAAGTTACAAGGGGAGGTTTAGATCAGAGTGTTGGAGTAAGACAATATAACAGGTCTGAAACTCCTCGCCTAACGTGGACGGATGACCTCCATGGCCGTTTCACTGAAGCTATTGAGCGCCTTGGAGGACCTTACCGTAAGTTGATATATATAATTATATTATTAATGTTATGATCTAGCTAGACCCAGCTTGCACATCCTCTTCATCCATAGAGCATTTAATAGTTTCTGTTTGCGATCCATCGTCGGATTAATTAAATTTAAATACCATTTAATACGTGAATTGTTCATCTTCTAGTTGTTTTAAGGGAGTTAAAGAAATTGAACTTCTACCAGCTTATTTATTGTATTGTATATTAGTCATTGTTTACTGTAAGCTAGATTGAAACCCAGTTTTTTTGAAGTACTAATTCGTGAACGAATGAAATCACAAATCGAAAGCTGTTAATTCGATGAATATTGTTTGAATTACAAGTTTTTTATTGAAGCAAAATGATCCCAATTAATACGAAAACAGCTTTCTCAATCTGAGAAACGAATATTCATTGTATAGCATCATTGTAACATCTCAGCTTAAAATTTTTCATAGAAAATTATACTCATGTATTTTTTGGAGAAACATATATGGATTATTAACTTCCCATTTTGTATTTCCTTCGTTTTAATATTTTGGATCATATTGATGTATATATTTATTTCATTTTTTTCTTTATTTTCTCACAGAAGCCACACCTAAACGAATACTTCGGATGATGAATGTCAAAGGATTGAGTATATCTCATGTTAAGAGCCATCTCCAGGTAATTTATAATCATTAGTTTGTGCATAATACTGCAGTACTTTCTCAAACTTCAGTTTATTCACAATTTTAATTACCTCTTCTTCCTTCACCGTTTTCTCAAACCGTACTAAGAAATTTTTAAATTTTTCAGAATCATAAAATGCTTGACTTCAACTTTGTAATATAAAATATATTTGTGCTCCTCATGAAATAAATTCCTTGCTTCGTTAATTACGTACTTAAATAATCACATATAAAGCTTTGTTTTCTCTAATTGTTAGAAAATGTAGAAATCAATTATCTATGTAGTACTGGGTACTGCAGTACTCTAATTCAGAATTGAGGCAGTTGTATCAATAAGTTACTAAACATGATTTCATGCTACACGAAATATGAATGTCACTGTCTTCGTTAATATTTTATAATGTTTGAATCAGTAATACCGAGGAACACTATTACAACTGTTCACGGATAGACTTATATCCTTCTATGAACAGTCATTTTTGTTTTTGTAAAACGTTTAACTCTGTTGTGATAGAATAGATGTACAGAAGTGCAAAGAATGGAACCAACTTTAGGAGCCGTTTATCAAACAAGAGGTCAAGGAAAGGGCCATCAGTACAGCACCATAAAGCCTTTGATTTTTCTTCCTCTTCTTTGTATGCACATCAGAGCCAGTCTTTTCGCCCTGATCACTTTACCCAAAGGTAAACTATCACTTCACCAAGTTGCCTCTAACATCAATGTATCAGTTCTTCAAATAATTAATTTAATTACCATATTTCTCTTCCACGATCTGACATGATTTTTCTTTTCGTTCTTTTTGTGTTACAATTAGAACGTAGATGATATGGTTTTTTGGCTTTTAGTTGTACTGTACGTGTCACCAATTATTCTGTGTAGAAATTATTACTGACTTGCATTAATAATTATGCTTCATCAGTGATATTTTTTTTTGTTGAAGCTAAAAATTAGCCTCTAAAGATAAAAATTAGTGTCACATTATACATTTTCTTCAATAAGGAACTGATTTTCACTTCTGAAGGCTCGTTTCTTTATTGTATTGATCACATTCACGGTACTGATTTTTTGCTTAAAGAAATTTTCTTCTTATTGAAAAGAACTATAGAAATCAAGCTTCCAATATTTAGAAAATTGCTTATTTATTAATTGTAAGCTTGAGACTATTATTGGATGTGAACGAATGAATGATATAGAAACTTACAAATTGAATTTTGCAGGGCACATGAGGGAGAAGTTGTTAGTGTGCTAGAGTCAACGGGTGTTAACAGTGACAACATCCAGGTAACTTTTGATCTTAATGCATGATAAAGAATATAATTTTTTTTTCTTAAAATTAGGAATTATATATTATAAATATTTCCATTTATTATGTGTAGACTACTTACTAAATTATAACTCTTGTTTAAAAACAATTCATATTTCATTCGAATTTCCAAAACGATAATATGATCAACTTTCTCATCTGCAGTTTTCACCGTCAAGCAATATCATTGGAGCATCCAAGAAGACAGAAGACCCAAGTGAAAGCTGTGAACTATCTCTGTCTTTGGGCGCTGGGGAAATGAATCAGAGCCGAAGCATGGGAGATTTGTGCAGCAGCGTCGAGTCATGTACTAGTGAAACTATTCCAGCATGTGATAATGTGGCCAACTGGTCAACCAACAAGGAAAGTGAAGCTGCTAATGGTGAAGGCTATATAAATTTGGAGCTTACTCTTTCCCCATCTTACAATTTGGAGCTAAAGAAACCTTGGCTGGGTCATTTCATCTCCTGATCGAGAACAAAGTTTAACAAGCAAATTAATGCACTTGAGGAGGAAGATCCACTGTGCTTGCAGTTTTTAACTGGTGCTCATTCGATTTAGAAAATGTAAGCACACCCAAGTTCCCCTTTTTGTACGACTGTAATTCTATAACAAGTTTAGTTGTATCGGCAGTAGTGCAATACTACCGCACGTGGAGCTTTTCAGCGAGATGGGCAGCCCGGGAAGTACTTTTAGGTACTGACCTTATTGGTTATATATTGATGTGTTGTAAAAAGGGGATTGTGTTTAATTTATTTGTTTCCTAAAGCTAGCCCAGAGTAGACATGTTTTTCCTGGCCTTAATTAAAGGTGATAAAGCATTTTGTCGTCCAAATGTAGTTTTTTTCATCCTTCAACACGCTTATGTTTGCATTTATAAATCCGATCCATTTATATCATAAATAAAATAATTTTGGACCAAATTTAGATTTGGACTTTTTGGATATATAATATATCAAAAAATATTCAGATCAGATATAAGTTTAGGGTGATCCGATCCGTATTTGATTGGAATATGTAATGTTTTATTTTAACTTATTTAAAATATTAATTTATTTTTATCTTAAAATTTATATTATTTATTTTATTTTATTGATACAAGTTTGATAAATGAAATAGATGTAATCTTTGAATTCGGCTTTGCATTTGTGGATTTGGATCAGAGACGGATATAGACATATCCAATCCATCTACCTTAAATTATAAGAACCATTAGATAACAGGGGTAATTTTATAAGTGACAAAGAAAAAGCCATGTGATGTTAATTAATAGCTAAATTTACATTATTATATGACGATTACCATTGATTGCCAAGCCCGACTAAGAAGGATAGACAAACATAGTCATCTTTAGGGGCATGAACGAGCCTAGCCAAATACCATTTTATTTGTGTTCAGTTCACTTCTAAATTAATTTGCTCAATTTTGATTTATCACCAAGATATATATTTCCAGCCAAATATTCACTTGCTCATATTTAATTTGTATTTAATTAAGTTTTGAGCCAAGCAGGGTAATTTGATGGTTCCATTGAATTCGTATGTCATTTTCTATATTAAGATCTTTCAATTGACAAACAAAAATGATTTAATTTTGAAATAAGTTCACAAGCAAAAATGATTTAATTTTGAAATATAAGTAGATTTTTCAAATATATGTACTCTATCAAGCCAAACCGAGAGCAAATTTTGCTCGAAAAATAGCTTGGCTAGATTATACCTCTATAGTAATAAATCCTTAACATTTAATACTAAGTATCTATTAATATATAGTTTGTAAATATTATGTTTATCAATTATTAGGAAGTATTATCAAACTAGTTAAATAGTTACTAATTCAGTAACTTGTTAAGTAATAGCAATGCTGTCATATAAGTGATTGTTGGTAGTATATAAATTTTTAACTTATACGGTCAACTTAATATTAAACATATTGCAAGAGCCGAATCGAATTAAATATTTTATCAAACTCAAATATATCAAGTTCGAATTTCAAGTCAAGCCAAGCCAAATGCTCTTAAGTTCAAGCTTTGTTCACAATTCATCGAACCATCCATTTTGAGCCTAGTTAATTCTTATGAACACAAAATTAATGAATATGAGTTCAAGCCAAACCAAGCAAATATACTATTCGCAAACCGGTTTAGCTTGCTTACACCCCTAGCCTCTTCCACTAGTTTGCAAGCATAAGTTATTAGCTGTCAGCATAAGATGGAAAAAATTGCTCTGTGTTTTTTTTTTTTTCGAAGCAAAATGTTGCTCATGTTTTGTAAACCAGCTCCACCAAGGGGTCAGCCCAAAGTTTCAGCTCACCTAAAAAAAATAAAACAAAAGAAAACGAAATGCGGCCATATTCAAATCATGGCATCTCCCATCATTGATCGTCACCCAAGATAGCAATAAACAGTACTCGATGCAGAGACACGCTTAAATAGTTCAAAACAAAAGATTTTTCCCCACACAAAGGGAGGATTATTTTTATTGAGTAAATCTAGATTTTACCAAAAATGAGAAGTATACAATTAAGGGATCAGGAAAAACTTACAAGCCTGAGAAGACGGGTCATCATGTCCCAGTGATCAAACACACATTGTGGGAAACCTGCCCAGAGGTAGTGGCCTTGACTGTGCCCCGGAGAAACCAACCAAATGATTCAATAACAGGGAGGTAAGACTTGATGTTGTAGAGTGGAGTTACAGGCCTTTATAGCTCCTCAAACACGTCCTCTCTTCTGGTTCAGCACATCATAGACACCAGCAAATGCCTGCTTCGGGACTTGGATCTCCACCAAGTATACTGATTCAAGCAGCCCGGGCTTTGCTGTTAGCTGAGTAGCATAGATAGCCTTCCTTTGCAAGCTGGTTGTGCATTGACTGATTTTAATGTACATCAACGAGCCAATTATGATTGATAAGGGCTAGGACAAACGTAGGTAGTGTGCTTAAACTACATACCATGACCCACATGGACAATGACAAACATATTTTGTGCTTTAGATCCATGAACCTGCGAAGCTCCTCTGCTGAGAACTTCACCTGCACGAACGAACATGATAAATAATGAATTTTAACTCACAATTCCATCCAAACCAAAACATTCAAATTAGCTACTGAATAAACTCGTACCATCTTGAACGCAACAACGAGCCACGATTATAAGTAGATCTGTAAACATTTAAAAAAAACCTTCTTTCATAAAAAGTAATCCCATAGCTAATAAAAGTTCTAAAATATCATAATATGACTTAGTATGTTGCGTCAAACATCCACGCAAACCTATGCATAAAAATGTAGGCTACTATGCATAAAAATGCATGGATTTGGGCGGGCCAGACTTCTATACTTGTCTCTATGAAGGCCTTTAAGCAAATCTAAGCTTAGATAACCTAGATGCAGGCTATCACTACACAGACACCAGCCAGCTAATAAGTCTGACTAGAGCTGCTAATTTAGCGAGCCAGTTCGTGAGCATTTGGCGTTCGGCTTGACTCGACTCGACTTGAAACTCGACATTTAAATGCTCGAGCTTGAACTCGACTCAAACTTAAATCTTACGAGCCAAGTTTGAGCAAGGCAGTATTCAACTCGACTCGACTCGGGTATAACTCGAACTCGACTCGTAACTTGACTCGAACTCGACTCGTAGCTCGACTCGAACTCGACTCGATAATATAATATAATAATATACATAATATCACTTGCATACTAAAAATACATTTAAACATGTGACAGGGGATATAAAATACACTTCTTTGGATTCTTCTCAGCCATCTCTTTCCTTACGTCATCTATAAAAAAATATCACATAATTATATGAAAAAATAGAAATATTAATAAAGGATGCACGCTTATATTAAAAATTTCTTCCATGTTTGCTGAAAACATGATATGAAAAATACTTATATATATAAAAAAGGAAAGCACTAAATCAAACCCCCCAACAAATATACATAAAATAGAAATCAAACATAGAAAATTATATATTTAAAAAAAAACATCAAGAAATTTAAATTGACTTAATTTAATTTAATTATATAGTATTTTATTAGATTTTATTATATGTTATTTAGTATTCTATGGATTTATTTTAATATTATTAACTCAAGCCGAGAACGTGTCAAATTTTATGTACAAAACTGCCCTTCATTCATTTTCTCTTCTTCCCAACATGAGCGCCTCTTCATCTTCTCCTAGCTGGGCTAGCAAACGCCTCCTCATCTTCTCCCTTTTCCGGCAGTCGGCAACCTTCATCTCGAGTATTTGACCACCTTCTCCGATCCAACACTGCCCTCTACCCAGACCACGACCAGAGTTCTTCCGCGTTCCCAAACTGCATTCTTCCTCCCGGCTGCGTTCTTCTTTTGTCCACTGCCGTTGCCACCGCCACTACAGCTGCCGCTATAGCCGACCAAAGCCATCATCTCCAACCACCTTCCCATATCCATCCCTGTCCTCCTCTGCCTAGACCACAGCCTCAGTTCTCCGGCCTACCCAAAGTGCAATCCTCGCTGCCTTCTTCTTCTGGCCACTGCCGCTGTCACCGCACCTGCCGACCAGAGCCATCATCTCCGACCACCTTCCCATATCCATCCCCATCCTCCTCTGCCCGGATCGCGGTCTGAGTTCTCCGGCATTCCTAAAGTGCCATCTTTCTCCCGGCCGCTTAGCACTTTCTTCTTCTAGCCGCCATCGCCATCGTGGCTAACCAGAGCCATCATCTCCTACTTCCCTGATCCATCGCCGTCCTCCTCCACCTGGACCGTGGCCTGAATTCTCCTGCGTTCCCGAAGTGCAATCATATCCTCCGAGTCCCGACCACTTCTTCCTCGGCCAACGCCAATGTGACGATCCCGGGAATTTCATAGCAGGTTTTTTTTTTACTGTACATAAAAAAAGTAAATATCACTTAGCCATTTAAAATAATTAAATTCATCATTTACCCCTAAATTTTAACTTCATTTACTTATAAAAAATATTGCTTAATTTTTTTTCAAAATTAACGTTGTTAGGCAAATTAATACTGGGAAACTTACAACTTCTTAATTTATGATTTTATATAAATGTTGCATCTTATTTAATAAAATTAATAGCAATTATTTTATTAAAATTAATTAATATATAATATAAATTAATGTATTAAAATAAATTATATGATAATTAAAAATATTTTATTATTTTATTTAATTTTTAATCATGGTCTTTTTATAACCCGTAAGCATAGTTGCAAAAATAAGCCGATTCTGAGTGGAATCGGCTGATTTCAATCGGTTCTGTTGGAATCCGATTTAAAAAATACGGTGAATCACCTATACAAAAAATCAGACCCAAAATCAGCTGATTCTGGCTGATTTCGGTTGATTCTGCCGATTCTGGCTGATTCTGGCTATTCCGACCGATTCTGTCAATTCTAACTGATTCCGGCCGATTCCGACATATGGATTTAGAATTGTGATGAAATTTTTTATATATATATGGGTTAAAAATTAGACTTAAGTAATAAATAAAATAAAATAAATATTAATAGGTCTTTTTATCATTTTTTCGCTAAAGGGCTAGTGAGTTGACTTGTGCATCTATTGTTAAGCGTTATCATTTATTTATTTTTATTTAATTTAACATCCCACAGTGATTTGAGCTGCAGTTTGATCAGAAAATGTGTCACCCATATGTTGAATAAGGCAAACAAATTTGCGCCAATAAAAAAAAGTAATTCATTTAAGAAAACCAAACTTTCAGATAAAGAAATAGTTGTAGATGGCCTCGTGTTAGCATTAGATAGTTGTGTATTCAGCATTGGGCGACTTATTTTTTTCAAAAAATTAGAATGAGGATGAGGTGAGGCAGTTATGACAACTAGAAACAAAAAAAAAAGGGTATTTTATGTTGTTGCCACTTGTCATTTTTTTGTTTTTTGTTTTGTTTATTTTTTCCAAAAAAAATTTCTTTGTTGTTTTTTTGTTTTTTGTTCACGAGAGTGTCACAATTCCCTAAATTCCGAATTTCTGATGGATCATAGTTAATGTGAATAAATTTATATTTAGCACTTTATTATTTACAATGAAGACATAAAAAAATATATGAAGAAGAAACAAATACATAATTGGAAGAAATATAAAAAAAACTGTTTAAAATAATTTATTTATATCAATTTATTTTTATAGTTCATGTACTTCAATAATATTTTAAGTAATTTTATAGTACAATCACAATACATGAATTTAATAATAAAATCACTGTTATACAGGTTTTGTAACTAGTTTCAAATTTCAATTAAAAACTATCTTATCCTCCAATTTCTTTTCAAAGCACAGTACTTGGCGACCTTTAGGAAACGTTGTAATGGGCCCATTGGAGTTAAAAATAAGAAAACTTCCCCTTGTAAGAGTCTTGTCGGGTCTGACCCATTACTTGTTGACCCAATACTTGTTGACCCCTTGGAGTAATGGGCCTACCGCGGGGGAGCGGGACGATGGGGTTGAGGGGCATCCGCGGCGGGGCGGCGTCTGCGACAAGGGGCCGGGTACGGCGGCGATGGGACGGGGCGGACTGGGGAAGCGGCAGCGACAGTGATGGTGGGCCCCGGCAATTTTTTTTTGTCACTTTGGCCCGATCCAGCCGCGACCGGCTGGACCTGGCTGTTCGCCGACCAGATCTGGCCACGCTAACACACACGGGCAGGGATCGGGAGGGGCTGGGGCTGGCTGGATCGAGCGGGCACCAGTTCGGGCTTGTTATATATTAGGTTTTGGTGGGTTATTAGGTTTAAATCACGTTATTCGAGTTAGGATATTTTTAGGATGTATTTCGTAATATTAATACGAGTCGGGAACGAGTCAAGTTTTTATTACAAAACTACCCCCGCACCTCAACGATTTCTTTTCTCCCATACGTTCTCCCCTATTTTGTCGTGCCACCCCCCGTCTATTTTGCCGCACCACGCCATTGCCGGCGACCTCGCTGCAGGCTTTCCATTGCTAGCCAGTGACGCTGCTAGCCAATGTTGTCGGCGCCTCGCAACTGCCTCCCTTCCTTCCCCTCTCCCTACCGTTTTCCCTTCTAGCCACCCCCACTGTTGCCCACCTTGCACGGGATGGGGGGGATTTAATATCTAGTCGTTAGATTCAATATAAAGGCCAGAAAACTACAGCACAACCAAGATGGTTGTGCTGTAGCATATACCCATAGGTGGGCCCCACCAGGTTCACAAGTTGTCACGTGGCAAAATTAGAGCCGTCCATGTAGCTCTGGCTTTCACACTTATTTTTCAGTGACTTTTTCTTGTATTTTTGGAGGTTTTTCACTATTAGTGCCGCCATCACTTCTTGTCAACGACGAGTCTTCGGTCCGCCTTTGGCCACTAGATCGGTACCATCATTAAGTCCTCGTGCCCTCCTCTCGATGCCACCATGGTAACCGCCGGCAGGACCCTTCGAGACACTCTATATTAGTTTAGATATATATTCAAACTATTAAGTATATTTTAACATTATGAGTATTTTATTTATTTATTTATTACTATTTATTTTTATTGATATATTTGTAGTATATGATGAATGCTTATGTAATTATTTATTAATATAAATGACATAAATTAATCTTATTCATGTTACTAAAATTTATATTTTTATTTATTTATCTGTTTGCTTAATTACGTGTATGCTATTATTTATTCATATTTAATTACGTATTCTTATATCGGATAGCTTTATTATTATTATTATTAATTAATATTAACTATTTATTTATTTATTTAGTTTTTATATTTACGGAGTTATTATTTATTTATTTATCTAATTTTTTAAAATATTTACTAACACAAGTAAATGTGATATGACTCATGTTTACCCATGTGATATTTACTAATTGTGTATCTTTGCTTATCACAATAAATAACCGACATATTTTTGGAATTTACATTTGTTTTTCTTAACAGGGTACTTTAGCAGATGGGAGGGAAGTGGTTGTGAAACAATTCTATATAACATCTCATCAAGGGAAGAGCCAGTTTGTGACGGAGATTATACCCATATCTGTAGTTTATCTTCTTCAATGGGTATCAACTTTCCCTTCTAAAACGATTATTGACATCACAATACAACTCTTGACCTTGTTTTTTTTTTCTCATTAATCTTGGCAATTCTTTCATATATCTTTTTGCTAGCTAGGTGATAATTTCACACATAAAAATCATGGCATGCATCAAAGCTGACAACAATTCCTCACACTGTTTTATGCTATAATATTTGACCAACTCCTCTGCCAATGGTTTTTATCTCTTAGGCATGGTATCTCTATGAAAACAATCGCATACTGGAGCTAGTCGATCCAGCTTTAACTGACTATGATAAAGACGAAGCTCTTCGAGTGATTCGGGTGGCTATAAGCATCACCATTGTCACGGCCTCAAATGTCAAGAGTGGTGGCTATGCTGTCCGGAGACATTGAAGTGGGAAGTGTTTATTCGAGACCTGGGTACTCAACTGATTGGCAACTTAATGAATTGAGCAGCTTCATGAGCAGTAGCACTTCTGGAACATCGGATGCCACTAATACAAACAGTCGAAGTTAGGAACCTTCTGAGATTCAAAGAGGCAATTCTCCCATCGCGACACAACCAATGTTGCAAGAGATTATTGGAGAAGGCAGATGATAGTTCAGTTCGGAGCAGCAATAGCTTGTGCTGTTGTACATATATTGCTCGAGTCAGGCTTGTATTTGAAAGCATTGGAGTTTCGATTTTGACTTTTTTTTCTTTTTTCTGTACTGTCATTCTTACTTGTCGTCCAAAATTGTTCTATTGGTAAGTAGATAATTGTGAAATCTCTCATGTTAACGTACATTGTTTTACGAATGATGTTGGAAGTTGGATAACTGATGCACGGGTATATGTTGGCATTACAAGGTAACTCTGGTTTCCCTTTCTCATGTCCAAATGGAAGGATGTACTTCTCAATCCATCAAGTCCCAAAAAAACTGAATCTTTTCACCGTTATCTGGATCATATATATGCATGCACGTATGCAAACAACGGTTCATAAATCACAGGACTGCTTGGCAGGAAAAAATATACTACTTGATTATGTATTCTAAATATATACGACAGAACTGACAAAGTTTTCCAATCAGGTCCATCTGCTGGACTGGCTGATTAAATACAGCGATATGAATATTTTCAAAGAGACCCAACAACAGATTTTGACAAATATTAGAAAAACTTAGGTGGCTATCCCTTGCAACATCCAAGTACATTAACCTTCAAGAGTAGACTTAGAATCAAATATCCACTCTTGGAAAGAAAATTATTAAACCTCTTGGTGAAGGGGGCATTTTAGCAATCCTTGCATTTATTTCCCCCGCTCAAACCTCGCCACCAACAGGATTGCCCGAAATCACTACAAATACTCTTGGATGTTTTCACCACTTATGGTTTCCATCTCCTTGAGAATCTGTTGTGCAAGGGTTATTAGCAGAAGTTCCATGTCCTTGAGCAACTCACCAAGCAACCTCACAGTTTCAGCCAAACAAGCTGCAACATAATCCTCTTTGAGACGATCATCAAGGCATTTCACTACTCAGGCCTAGAATACGCGGTTGAACTTCTTCACTTCGAGTTTGCATTAGTACCTGTAAAGAATATAAACATCAAATGAGATACAAATTTCTGAGGTGACTGCCAAGTGAAAAAATGGAGCCTCAATTTACAAAATTAGGAAGTCACCACCAAAAAAATAATGTATAATGTTTTAATTACATTTAACCAAGCCAATGCTCAAAATTTGCTTGGATATTGCACGTCAGTAGTATGGGCCAAGGATCAAGCAAAACCAATAAAATGGCTTTCCAGGTACAAGACGACATACAATGCCTACAGTCATAGGTCTAGTCCATAGGACGAGACGGGACTAAGATTTGATGGTTGTTCCTAGGGTTTCGTGTCCAAGAGGGGTGGTTGGAGCCATCTCAGTGGTGAAAACAACCTAACACACTGATTCGTGTTATGTTGCAGGCATGGAGCATGATGCACGAGACTGTCGTGAGCGGCAGTCCATGCGGCTGATGTATCGGTAGGGTGTACTGAGCATGAAGCCGTGACAGAACCGAGAGACCTCATGACAGGTGCGTGGTGCGTGGTGCATGATAGTCTAGTGTTGGTGACCGAGCACTATCAGCTAAGTGTCACGAGCATGGGTTGTGCATGACCGATCAGGTGTACCAAGCGAGGACCAGGCGTGATCGATCACTAGTGCCGAGCCCATGTCGAGCGGTACCGAGCATCTATTAGTACTGGGTATTGGCGTGATCGGTATGTGTGCGGCACTGGGTTGCGGCAGGTACGGGTAGCGCGTGCGGTGATCTGTAGCGGTACCGAGAACTAGCGCTAGCACGTACCGGTATTTGGAGCGAGCGCATGATTGAGCAAGCGTTCCGGTACATGGCGCGGTACGTGCGCTATCGGTAGCGAGTACTGGTACCAAGGAGTGGTTATCATTACCCGGTAGCGGTACTTGTGGGCGTGATCGGTAACTGGATACCAGTGTTTGGAGCGGTACCCAGTCCCGTGCGGTGTCGAATGCCGATGAGTAGTAGTACTCGAGTTCCGGCATTCTAGTCGGAAATTGCCACAGCACCGGGAGGATGGAACTCTTGTGTTCGATTGCTGGACTTGGTCGAGCCATGGGTGGAACTTGAGACCAATGGTGCATCCAACTTGAAGATAACGATCATGGCAAGATTCGAGATCTGATTCCGAGCTTTATCTTGTGGAGAAGATAAACATGGAGGAGCTTTATCTGCTAGAGTAGTAAATAAGGATCGTGATTCTATCCAAAGACGAATTGGATTAGGTAATATCCTTGGAGATAAAGATGGATCAAATCTAAGGAGTATCTTGGGGAGTTCAAGATAAACACGGGCAGGTATATATATATAGCTGTTGGCGTCTTCATGGGGGGAAGACGGCAATTGGTTTTCTGCACTTTGAGGGGAGATACTCGAGTTGTGGAGAAAACAAGTGTGAGATTGTGTGGAAGTGCTACGTGGAGAAGCACTTGCTGAGGATCCATCGTGTGGGGTGGAGTTGCTGTAGCCAGACCTTCACGTTGAAGGGTTGGAACTTCACATTGCTTGGAGTGGTCGTCATCCAAGGGATCGAGGTACACAATACTTGTTCGGCAACCTTTGTGTTTTTCATATTTGAGTGAATTGCATGTGACAAATCGATCCAAGGGGAAAGATTTAGGGTTGTGTGGTGAGGATTATATGTGAGAGGGGTTTCTCTTAATTCTCACGATATTCTTGTTGGATAGGAGACCAACGTCGTGGGGTTTGCATGTCCACAATGTGCAAGTAATCATGAGTGTGATTGCTTGTGTATTCCTTTGTTCATTGATTGAAATCAAAGTTGGAATCGAGGTTCCGTAATAGGCTAGAGTCGACATCGAGTTTAGTTACTTGGTCGAGTTCGGTGGGATTCCGAGAACTCGATATACCGTGTATTGGGTAGCAGTATCGGTGGTGTCGGGTGTGTTGGGTGTTATCTTGGCGTAGCAGTACTCGTGAGGTTGATTTATCGACATCGCGTATGCATGTGTTGATTGTGCTGTATTGCTGTTAACCGGTAACCGATAGCCTGCTGGGCGAACTAGGCAGTTCGGGTGCGACCGGCAATTTGGTGGTGAAATATATTGGCGTTGCTATTTTCAAGATCGCAGTGACCGATTTTCGTTGCATACTTGAGGTTGGCTGGTATTTCCAAGAGAAGAATATGTCGCACGTGGTGTCTTTTAGGGCAAAAAATTTTACCCTAAAGGAAGCCCCGTGACACCTACCCTCATGATTCAAAGATTGCCATAACACATCAGTGCCAGCAGTAACCACCATCTCACCAAGGCAAGAAACTAGTGTATCATCAACTTATTTAGCACTGGGGATGCTAGGATACTGCTCAAGAGATTTGGTGGTTGTACTGAGCTGTGAGACGATGGGCTTTAGCAGAGTCTGTAACAAAATTTCACTAACCGATTGGCATTAGAAGCAAATGAACAGGACTAGTCAATAACAATTACGTTCTACAGATGATATGTAGAAATAACTCATTTAAACAAGAATCTAGCCTTAAAGTTTGTTGAGTCCAGGATTTTTTGGTTTCCAGTGTCATGCAAGAAACATTTGTGCAAGGATGATAGCATTAGAGCTCTCAGATGCCACTGTAAAATTGACGTGTTCCCACTTCCATACCATCTTTGTTTGTTTTCTTAGGTTTTTTTCCACTTAATCAAACCATAGTCTTGGTCATCAGTCAGATACTTCGTACAACTCTCCAGCAGATACTTGAAGTATGGTACGAACAAAGATCTGAATTTAACATACAGAGACAAACATATGTAAGTTAATGAACAAAAAGAATTTCCACCCATAAGCAAGGCCAAAGGTGCTGGCAAAAAAAACTTTTAAAAAAGAAGAGAATTCTAAGTAAACACTGGCTTAATTCTTCAAGTTTACACTCATCTGGAAGTGTCCCACATGATTTAATATCTTTTCAAGAAAATGAGGCAAGAACAGGCAGTGAAGAAATCGGAGCATCTTTCTATATCGACATATCAATTGAGAATATTATAGGGAAATTCCTGGATCACTTGGTAAGAATGTGGAGAAGATCTAAAATGGAATGGTTCTGCCTAGTCAAAACTAAGAGCGGATGCCAATGACGCTATTATACTTCCAGAATAAATAACAAGCCTGTATGTAAGAACTCATTGATTGCTTGTGAACTAGCTTCCAGTAAATGAAAACCAATAATGTGAAGGAAATACTGCCAATCACAAGCCAAAATAAAGAAATCACTACCAGAACAAAAAAAGACTCACCGGTGCTGCTCAACGAGCTTATTTATCAGCTTGTAGAGAGAAATCATTCGATCTATGTTTTTCAATGTGCCAGAGCAGTCCCTTTCAAACTCCATTTCCGCCCACTCAAGACTGGATGAAAGAGGCCTTAACGTTGCCTCAGAAAGTTTCATTGTCAAGATAACAAATGCATTAGTAACACATTCTTCGATCGCATCTATATCCTTGACAGATGATGGTTGCTGACGACGAAGATCCAGTGCTAGTAAACACTGATCAAAAATCTAAGCGTGATACAAATTCATGGATGATCTATCCATCTTACTGATTAACCTAGTAAGCATCTGTAAAAACTCAGATATACTCCAATCACCATGATGAATAGCCTCAGGGTACATCTTCAGCAGAGGTGGTACAAGAAGCCAAACCTGTGCAGAAGTTTATGGGACAAACTACCTAATTAAAACATTCTAGACACAACCAAGAACAAAGAACAAGAAGAACAAAGAAAACAAATGTCTGACAGGAATTTTTTTCGTGACAAGGTGTCACAGGCGCACTTCTAGGACAAAATTTTTCGCCCCGAAACCAGACCTGTGCATCAGCTTTTTGTTGCAGTTTCTAATGCATTCTCGAAGAACATTCTGGTTCAACACCAATAATTTGATAACATCTTGAAGGTACGGGTTCGGAAAACCCCAAGTTTGTCTACTACTGCCTCGAGCATGATAAGAATAGATAACAAAAAATATTCCTTGAGATTTGGCACATCATCAACAGCTTTACCAATATCGATCCAATATAATCAATGTGGTATTAACATACAAGAAACACAAAATAGAACGTAAATAGTTTGTTATACACATATAAGCACTACCTGTACAATATTTACTATAGCCATCCGAGACAAGCGTAGCCCTGGCAGACCGTGTGAATTTTGTGCATCTTGTTGAGCAGATCTTGCGACAAAAATTATCAAACTATTGATAAGCTTCGATGCTAAAGCTGCTCTGGTAGCCAATAAGCCAACTATCATCATTGAAATATAACTAAGGAAAACAAGATTTGCAGATCTAATAAACAGTAAATATTGCTATATGCCAAAAGTGTGCCACCAGTTTTCCTAGCACTTAGTAGTTTTTGAGCAAGGAAGGAGGCGCATCATAAAACAAACAATATACAAATCCAAAAAGGTGGATCATGTCTCAAGTAACAAACTTTCAAAACTAAGTCACACTTAATGTCAATAATTGTAGACACTTTTCAAAATGCTTGTATGAACACCAGAAGAATGATTGAAGCTTGTGAAAAAAATAAATCAAGGTAAGCCAAAACATCCTACGATAGCCACACTCTGAAAGAACAATATGAAAGACTTCAGAATTAACTAATGATCAAGCATATTGAAGCAAAAATAAGATCGAACCCATTGAAGTACACACAAGCCCATCTGCCTGTATTCTAATTTCCAAACCAATTCATGAAATCCACGATGTCTACTTGTGGAATTATTTGTCCTTTATAAAAAAAAGAATCCATACCAAATCTGAGACAACAGATCAGTATACAACTACTTTATATGCCTATGAACTAGAAAATTGCTTGTCCTGAATTGAGTCTGTCACCTTTGTTTTTTTTTTTTTTTATATTGTGCAATGGGAGGATTGGGGTTAAAAAGAAAATAGTTAATAATAACAATCCAAGGAAAAATAAAAAACATCAAAGCGTTTACCTTGTGGTCATTATCACCTCCATCCATTGCAGCATTGAACCCCTCGTATACAAAAGGTAGAACCTTTTTAACTATTACATTGTCCAAGATAGGCATTGCACCTACAGCTTCGACTATAACAGCGGTACAGAAACAAATCACTTCTCTAGGGGCTTGAATCTTTTTTGAAGTGGTTGCTTGCATTGGTCAAAAAAAAGAAAATCATTCAGACAAATGATGTATTAGAGTATATATGCAAGTATATGACATAATAATGCTAATCATGAATTCTGATAGTAAAAACTTATACATAGTTACATAAGGTTTCCAGGGTCCACGCATCTTTAATGCACTGCTGCACTACAACCTTCCTCGGGAGAGAGGCTCCAGAACTCCTGACACCTTCTAAAAACACCCATTTCTCACTGCCATATCGTTAATTACGTTAGATAAACAACAATTTGAGAACCGGCACAGCAAACAAAAATCCGGAAATTTTCAACAAAAGAATATATAAATATTTTAGTTGCAGCAACTATACAATACGGATAAATGCCGCTGTGTCGTGGTAAGGCAAGGCACAGAGAACAAGTTCCTCCGTATTGTACACGTGGATCCTAATATCACAGTACATCAATCAATAACACGTAGATAGTGTCTAAATGATGTAATCAGTCAAGTAGCACCTACTTGTATCTTCTAATAAGATATTCAAGTGTCTTCAAAGTGGAGTGCAAATTCAAGAACCCAGCAAGAAGGAGCAGGCGAATGCAGGACAAAATTGATGCGACTCTTATGGCTAAAGAGCGTAAATTTATACCCCCCAAAACGATTATCCAGCGTCGCAAGAGCCTCGAGCCCTAACAACGTCCAACTGACAACCTCAACCAACCTCAAAAGACGAGGGAAAGAAACAAGAAACACAATAAATCATTCGGCGTACCGGAAAGTGCGAAGGAGAGAAGGGGTATCGAGGTCGAGGTCGGCGGCTTCCTTGGGGTCGAGGAGGACGGAAGGGCGGGTGAAGGGGCGCTTGTGGGGCTCGGACTCCAACTGGGCGATGTTTCTGATCGCCTGCAGCTAGGCGGAAGGAGTGGTCGCCATGGCCGAGAAAGAAAGGCATTCGCCGGCATAGCAACTGCTCCACCGGCGAAACCCGCACGAGAAGGCGACTTCCAATTCGCTTGAACAAAGATAACATCTTGAGCTACCTAAAAAAAAAAGTTTCCAATCATCATCTGCAAGAATTTCTCAAAAAAACTGCAGAAAGAATTCCACCCATAGTACCTATGTACAAAGATGGCGGCAATACCAATGTACAAAGATGGAAACCTGCATTACAGTCCCCAGGCTGTCATAAAAAGCGGATGACAATCTTTGCCAACACAGTGACACACGGCTTCATCATTGCAAAATCATCCGAGGAGATATGATCCACCTGAATTTGTCGATAGTAGCAATTAAATGGACTTGAAATACCAAGAATAGCATAAGACAGGATTATGTTTGTTATCTTAATGGATTTCAGAAAATAAAACTCTTATCAAAACCAAATAACA
>JAVDBV010052199.1:0-10945 GCA_032619315.1 Piper longum
AAAGAGGGAGGCGGCCATGGCTTCAGATAAGGCATATGTTCGTCTTCGGGTTGATGTTGGGGAGGACCAACTTCATCCCAAGGGATCCTGCTAACTCCGCGTTTGAGTTCCTCACACCTGGAGAATGTAGAGGTTTACGGGTACTGTTTAGTACAACACATGTCCGGACTTGTGGTTCAATGGGTACTAAAGGCGACTGCCTGAGAGTACTCGGCCTTCGGCTCATGGTCAGGAGTAATATGGAGGACGTAGAGGGCTGAGATGAATGAGAATGAGATTTGATGCAAGACGCAATAGATGAGATGGTCAAGGAAGAAAATGAGATGGAAAGGGGGCGTTGTCGACTCGAGAGCGACGAATCCCATTAGTGCCCTTGTGAGAGTTCTTGAGGAAGCATATGATGTTTTTGTTCAACAGGAGGGTTAGCTCTCCTGTGGCAGTTTGATATTAGTTATTTTCTGAACCGATAACACTCGTTACTAACATGTTTTCGTACTATATGTAGGCGATGATTGTGAGATGGATGCGTCAGTTTGGACGGAGGAGCAGCGAGGTCTCTTGCACACACATGTTTACTGATTGAATGTTTAATATTGTGTTTATGATTTATTTACATTGAAATTAACGTGAAAATGTTAAGAGATGATAATATGCTGATAATTGAATGAAATGACTCGATGACATGACGTGGATTGTGGAAAGAATGCACAGGTGGGCTGAGGCCCAAGCTTTAGAATTGAGTACATAGTAGATTATATTCTATGAATGATATTATTGATATTGATATATGTTTATATATATTATTTTGATAGGGTGGCCCCTAATTGCACTTTTAGGGGAGGTTCTTTCCATTTTTGCTCGGAATTCCTTTTTGATTTTATTGCATTTGTGTTGATGTGTGTGAATTGATTTCATGTCATCCATGTAGTAGCATGTTAGGATTTTTGTTGCATTCATCCATATAGAAAATCGTATCTACATCTTAAGACACTGAGAGTAGATCCGGGTCGGCTTAACCAAATCTAGTAGATTAGCGAACGGTTCGGTCGCCGGTAGCATTTTCGGGTCGGTTCACGGGTGAGCCGAATCGGGGTGTTACATAGTGGTATCAGAACCACTCTCGGTTGATTAAGATGAAAGATAATGTTTTAGGTGGTGTGTGTGCAAAGACTGCCCCAAGTCAAGCTAACAGGTATATTTCTATTTAATCTCCTTATATGCAGATTTCTCTTCATGATTTATTTGGATAACGGTGTGTTCGGGACTTGATAAAAAATAAGTGAAACTGACCTTGGTTGAGATGACAAGATGATTTTTATGGATTTTTATCATGATATCAGATTATTGGTTAGCTAAAGGTGAGCGAGGTATGTTGTAGTGTTAGTAGAGGTATAATGAGTATAGGATCCCATCTTATGCTAGATTTGGATGTCAGCAAATGACAGCAGGAATCTAACAGAGATGTCGTGTTGGATTTAAAGACCCATGAGTTTTGTCCATCGCACAAGAGACTGGAGTAGTCATGTTATGAACATTTTCGATAAGTTGAGATAGAGTTGGGTGTTGACTAGGTGTCCATCTTTTACATGTCACCACATTAGTCCTGCTTCCATGGGGCATGGTGTACATTGTGAAATGATTAAGAGGAAAAAAAGGATAATAGTTGAGAGCTTGAAGTATCGAGATAACGACAAATTAGTTGGCACATGAGATGGACCACCATTGCCTATCAGAGATAAGGCATCAGATTAGTGATTGCCGTTTGAGGGCGCATGGTTAGATAAGCTGAATCGAGTTGTTAGCAGTTAGCAGCTCATAGAGACAGTAGTGGATTTATGATGCATAGGATTAGGATTAGATTTTTAGCATTTAGATAGTATTATTGCCGATAGAGTTGCATAATCGCCAACCGAGTGCACAACCACCGCTTTAGACACGACTCGACTCAATTGCGGCATTTTCGATCCGATTTTTAGCCTAAATCGGGTGCCACAATTAGCAAGGTTGGACAATTTATCTTCTAACACCCTAATTATGATCAAGTTGAGTCATATCTAAATCAATTAATATGTAAGACTTAAACGAGAAAACAAACCGAAACAACCCTCTAAGCATTTCAAGAATGGAAGACATTACTAATTAAACATGAAAATGCATTAAGAATAGATAAAAGCACAAACAAAATAGCAGTGCGCTGAGCTTAAGTGTTTAACATCTATCTGTCCTTCCATTAAATCCGACCCAAGATATAGAAGCTCAAGACCTACATATATAATATGAAAAAGATCAGTAACGAATGTTACTTAATCGCAAAATAAATCATACAAACTGACAAGTAAAATTTGGTTTCCAAAAAGAAGGAAAATTATATATATATATATATATATATATATATATATATATATTCTCCATTTGAACTCTCAAAAGTAATCTGCTGAGGAGCTATCGAGCTGCAGACTTGATAGCATCCCGAAATGAACTGGTGCTATGCCACTTTTGGCAAATGTCTCTCTCGACATTAACTAGTTCTACTCTCGAGGCAAAAAGTACATATCCTAAGTGATAACTCTGTAAAAGAGTTATTATTCTTGTATTTTATGTTGATTTTTGTAATGTTTCGAGTCGTTTATACTTCAATTTTATTATTTTAAAAGTATTATTTATCATTAATAATAGAAGAAAGTATTGTAGTTTTGGTGTAAAAAGTGTTAATTAATGTTATTTTATTAAGGTATAAGAGTTTAGAGACAATCCGGAATCAATTCGGGGTGAAATTGGCATGAAAGACTGCAAGGAACGACGAAGAAATTTGATCAGAAGAAGAATTAGCTTTCTTGAAAAAAGTTTTTCTTACTCTGATTTATTTTTCTTTGTGATTAAATTAAGTCTTTCATATCACATATAAATTTCTTGAGTTTATTTAAATATTTTATGGAGAAAATTCTTTTCTAAAATTTTTAAGAAAACTTACAGCATGGATTAATAAAGGTTATTAATTTTTATTTATGTGATTGTGTTTTTGGATCATCTATTCTATTCTGTTCATTAATGATATCATTAGATTGACCACCTATTATTGATCTAGAGATTTAATTTTGTCTAGAAATAGAAAGATTAGATTTGTCATTAAATAAAATATCATTCGTTCATCTATTTTATGTGATTTAGATATGAGATAAAGATATACTCATATGTCTTAGGTAACTGTTAAGAGTAGAAGTTAATGTATCATTTTGTATACGCAATTTCATAGAGATATAAAAGTTATGTGCGAGTGATAAGTTTATGGTGAATCTAATAGATGTTATAAATAATTAATTCTTGTGGTTAATGATTCAAATGTACAATTCATAGGTAAAAATTATAACTTTAGTCATATAGAGCACTAAGTAAAATTAAAAATCCTATGTTTGTCGTCTTGAAATTAATTTATCAAATATTGAATTTTAGATTAATTTAATCGTAATTCTTAATTAAAACACTATTTGAACTTATTTTTATTTAAGTATAATTAATTAAATTAATTTTGGTAATTGAGAATTTTTATTATTAATTCCTGTTGGTACGATACTTTCTTATCATTTTTATTACTTGATTCGACACGTGCACTTACGTTATAATTTTCACATCAAGTTTTTAGCACCGTTGCTAGGGAATTAAATTAAAATGTGATTTTATCAAAATTAGTTTGATTGTTTGCTTAAATTGTTCTCATCCCTTTCTTAGTCCACCCCCACCACCCCCACCCACCCACCCCCCTTCATTTTCTTTATTTTATTAGGTATTGTAGAATGCATGCAAAGGGAGGGTACTCATGATCTAGAGCTATATAACCCATAGATCGAGAGAACTTGTCGGCGTTTACGTCAAGAAGCTAGAATTCGAAGAGCAATGGAAACAGGCCAAAGGAATAATAATCTTTTACCGGTAGCCAATAATTATGACACTAAAGCTCTGGGAAAATTTGCACTTCCTGGTTTAGACGGATTACATTTAAGCATTCTCAGACTACCGATTGAACCAAATAACTTTGAGTTGAAACCAGTGATGTTTCAAATATTGCAAACCATGGGACAATTCAGAGGACTAGCGCATGAAGATCCTCATACTCACTTGCTCAGTTTCATGGCTATTTGTGATTCATTAAAAAGGAATCAAGTGTCTGATGAAGCTATCCGGCTTCGATTATTTCCATATTCTTTAGCCTGAAACGCAAGATTATGGTTGAATTCACATGCACCTAATTCTATCACCACTTGTGATGAATTAGCTAGATTATTTTTACTTAAATACTTCCCAACTTCTAAAATTGTTAACTTTCGTAATGATATTACTTCTTTCATGTAGATGGAAAATGAATCGCTTTATGATGCATGTGAGAGGTTTAAAGATTTATTAAGGAAATGCTCATACCATGGAATTCCCCCATAGGTTCTGATTCAAACATTTTATAATGGACTCCATGGACAAACTAAATCCATTGTTGATGATGCTGCCTCTGGATCCCTCATGGGCAAATCATATCGAGAAGCGAATGAATTATTGGAAAAGCTTTCATCTAATCATTATCAGATGGGGCAAGATAGGGCAATGATGAAGAAGAGTTGAGGTATTCTTGAAGTGGATGCATTGAGTGCTTTGTCTGCACAAGTGGCTTCTCTTTCAAACCAAAAGCAAGCTTTAAGGATGAATTCCAATGTCAATTCAGTGAACATGATAGTGACTAAGTGCCAGTGGTGCGGTCCTATTGCGTATTGTGTCAACAACCCTGAATCAGTAAATTTTGTTAGAAGCTATACCAGACAGCAGAATAATCCTTATTCCAACACTTACAATCCAGGTTAGGAATCATCCGAATTATCCATGGGGAGGAAACCAAGCTTCAACGTCAGGCCCACAACAACAAGCTCCTCCAGGTTTTCAACAAAATCGAGTTCAACCTCAGGAAAAGAAACAAACTATGGAAGAAATGTTCATATAATTTATGCAAAGTCAACAGGCATCTATGAAGAATTTGGAAACTCAAATGGGTCAGATTGCTTATGCATTGAGAAATATAGGCCACAAGGTGGACTGCGTAGTGATACTCAAAATTCTAGGAAATAGGGTAAATAGTGTAAAGTTATTACATTAAGAAGTGAAAAAGAATTGGAAGATCCTCACAATTAAAAGACACTAATTCTTATAGCTACCCCAGAGGTAGTTGAGCAAAATGAAGAAAACAAGAATGAATTAGTTGAAGTCCTACCACCTAAAGGTTAAGTTAATTAGCACAACAAGTATTTTAGAGTTCCATATCCTCAGAGACTACAAAAAAAGATCTAAGACAACAAATTTCAGTAATTCTTGGAAGTTTTCAAGAAACTTTCTATCAATATTCCATTTACTGAAGCATTAGAGAAGATGTCGAGCTATGCTAAATTCATGAAGCAGATATTATCTAAGAAGAAAAAGTTGGAGGATTTTGAAACAATTGCCCTGAATGAAGAGTGCAGTGCTGTATTACAAAGGAAGCTTCTACCAAAGCTCAAAGACCCAGGGCGGTTTACTATTCCTTGTGCTGTAGGTCCATATTTTTGTGGTCAAGCATTATGTGATTTAGGTACGAACATTAATTTGATGTCTCTTTCTATATATAAAAAAATTAGGTTTGGGGTAATTAAAAGGCAGCACGATTAATCTGCAATTGGGTGACCGCACCTACATTTTTCTAGAAGGGGAGATTGAAAATATACTTGTTAAGGTAGATAAATTTATATTTTCAGCTGATTTTGTGATTGTGGATATGGAAGAGGAGTCAAATGTATTAATTATAGTCGGCAGACCTTTTCTTGCCACGGGGAGGACATTGATTGATTTAGCTGCTGGTGAATTAATAATGAGTAGATAATGAAGAAGTGGTCTTTAATGTTTTTAAGGCTATGCAATATCTAGAACCAGCAGATGATTGTTTTTATATTGATGTGATCCATTCTCCTTCGTCAACTATGTTCGAAAAAATGTATTCCATTGACCCATTAGCCACTATATTGGTTTCTAATGTTGATAATTCTAATGATGAGGGAAAAGGGGAGTATTTGCACTAGCTGAATTCCAATTGAGGTCAGCATAAATTTGAGTCTTTGGAGTTGAAACAACTTCCATCCTATTTGAGGTATGTATTTTTAGACCCTTTCAACGTACGACAAGTATTTCCACAGGGTGTTGTTAAAATTTGCAAGGAAGATTCAGATACATGTTTTAAAGTTAATAGGCAAAGATTCAAGCTTTATCTTGGAGGTAATGTTCCCATACATCGAACCTTCATTACTTTGTCTCTATAATAGGTATGTTGGAACAGTCAGGCTGATGACTATAAATTTAGCGCGTCATGGGAGGCAACCCATATTTTGGTTTCTTTTTAGAAGATAGGTTATTTAGTTTTTAATTAGGGAGTTTCCAGTTTTATTTTGGTTTTTGTTTTCTCTTCCAAGTATTTGGTTTTAACAGGGAAGTCCTTTTGATTTGTTATTTTTAGTTTATATATACATATTTTTTGCATTGGGACAATGCATTGTTTAAGTTTGGGGGAGTTTACTTTACTTGTTAAAAAAAAAGGAGTTGTTAGTTGTATTCTTCTTTATTTTATTAATTTGTTCGATGATAGAAGTGTGCGTTATTTTTCTTTGTTTGATAATATGATATGAAGAAATTCTATGGGTGTTTATATTGTGAATTTTGTTGCAAATATTTTTCCTGATATAAATTTTATATAACTCCCAACTTTGATTTTAATGATGCGTAGATGATGTTTATGCTATTATTAATACAATTGAAGAAACTAATCTAGAACTCTAGTAACGATTTTCTTGAGGCAAATTCATATGTAGTTTGTCATGATAGAAATAATTTAGGTGAGTTTGTTAACTAGGTCCTTTCATGCTATCCTTATTTATCCTTGTTTCAGCTAATTTTGAGCCTTAAAGTTAACCTTTCTGCTTGTATCCTAAAATAATAATAATAAACTTAGCCTTATTTCATTTTATTCATCCTTGTTTATTAATTATCCTAACCTAAAACCTTAGTGATTGACTTTTTCCAAGGTTGGAATGAGAATAATATTTTTGGGGATGGAGTTTATTTGAAAAGGAAAAAAAAGAAAAAAATTATGAAGTGATGAAATAATGAGAAAAAATATGAAAAAAAAGAAAAAAAATTGTGGAAAAAATTTTGTGAAAAATTCGTGGTTATTTTTATCAATTATTTATGTCTTTGGAAGCAGAATGTAGATGGATGGAATTGTCGGTGATAAGGAGTTTAATTAATTTGTTTCAAGCTTAAAAAAAGTCTTGAGCTAGGGTTTATTGTTTGTGATAAACAGAATGTGGATGGATGAAATTTTTTGGTGACAAGTTTCTTATATTAGTGGAGAGAAAATTGATACTTGAACTTATGGAAAATTTGATTTAATTGTGTTGGATGATGGTATAAGCTAATTCTAAACTCATTTGAAAGATAAGTTTTGGAGTTTTATTTTTTTTTCATATTGGGAAATATGTTTGTATCTTATTTTGCAATTGAATATCTTGTGAATTTTAAAATGTTATTATTTGATTTCAAGGAAGAATCGAGAGCCGATAATATTTTTATCTCAAACTTTATTCCAAATCGTTCGATAACAAGGACTGCCCAAATTTAATAAAATAAATAAATAATAAAAAATAAAACACCCCCACCACCACCATCATTTAGTATGTAGTTAATAATAACATTTATTTATGATTTTAAATGTATTTTAATTAGACAAGTGATATTATGTATATTATTATATTATTTTATCGAGTCAAGTGCGAGTCGAGCTACGAGTCGATTTCGAGTCGAGTTTGAATTATAACCGAGTCGAGTCGATTCAAATACTTCCTTGTTCAAACTCGACTTGTAAGATTCGAGTTCGAATCGAGTTCGAGCTCGAGCATTTAAATGCGAGTTTCGAGTTGTGTTGAGCCAAACTGAACACCAATTGCTCACAAGGTGACTCCCTCAATTAGCAGCCTTACGTATAACGAATAATGTAAGCGAGCAAATAAATAATATCAATTAATTAAATTGAATAAGATAAACATGAAAAAAATAATATCAATAAATAAATACATCATCAATAATAATAAATAATTATAAAAGCATTCACCGTAATAGACAAATATATAAATAACTAGAAATAAATAATAATGTATGAATAAATAAATAAATAAATCATAAATACATAAAGAGAAACACTCATAATATCAAAACATGCAAAATAATGTGAATATGCATTTGAATTAATATAGGTAGTTTTGAATTACCGAAAATGGTCGAAAAGCAACCGAAAATGGGCTAAAAATGATTGCCGAATCATATGAGGCAAGTCGAGCGAATCAGACCAAGTCAACTCGGCCGAGTCAAACAATAGGGCTAGCTGGGCTAGACTCGACTAGCTGGGCCTGGTAGCTGGACGCGAACACGAGGATCAACACATGTACACAATCACGAGTGCAAATAGGGCTAGGTGGACACGTACTGGCCGGCAAACAAACGAACATGGATAGAGGTAAATGGGTGTGACAGAGCTGCTGATGCTCGTCACCAGAAAACAGCCATAGTTGGGAGCCAATGGTCACCGCTGGTCCCGATCAACGACCCAGGCAACGGGGAGGGTTATGGTGGTGGCAACCAATGAAGTCCAGCTGGTGACTAGCCAAAAAATGGCTGGGAAGGGATGAAATCACCATCGATTATGGTGACATCGCCGGCGGCAACCACGACCGAGGTGGGGATAGAGGATAATCTCAAAAGTTCGACCTCAACAAGGGGAAGTCGTCTGGGGTGATGGTCGACGGTGTCCAGCCAGTGATCGGCCGAAAAATGGCCAAAATCGCTGTTGGGGAGGTGTGAGTCTTCGGTAGAGATCACAACCACGACCAGAGGTCAAGGCTAGGCTCAAATTAAAGATCTCAACTAGGGGAAGATGCTAGGGTGATCGGCCTCATTGGAAGAGGCTCATCAGCACCGAAAAATGGTTCGAAAGGCAGCAATGGAGGTGGAAACCTGCCAAACAAAAGCTTGTGGTGCTGATAGGTATGGATTGATAGCCGGTCGCAAGACAGTCATAGTCAAACTGATCTAGTGGCCGAAGGAGGGCAAAAGACTTGCCAGCGGCAGCCCAAAATGGTAGCGATGCTATGTTGAAAGATCTGAAATAGCAGGAGAAATTCCTGAAAAAATAACCGGGTGAAAGCTAGGGCTGACGTGGATGACTCTGATCCTGCCACGTGACACGATCCAAATGCCCGGCAACTCGTGGGCCTAGTGGGTCCATCTAGGGTATATATATATATATATATATATATATATATATATACAGAAAACTTGGATCGAGATTGAGAAAAGTCGAAATTGACTCAAAGCTTAACGGGGGGACACTATGGATGGGAATTGAGACAAGAAAGTTAAATTGGTCTCGAAACTCTAAATTCGATCGGACTAAGATCTAAAACTCAAATAAAGCTAGGCCCATAATGGCAATTCAGTAGTCCGAAATCTTTATGATACATGAAAAAGAGGTATCCTGAAAAAATCCAAATAGATACTACAGGCTGCAACGACTTAAATTTGCCCTAAAACCCTGAACTAACATAAGTATGTATTAGTATGGTTCGTATATATGCTGATAACTCATGTTGTGCTATAACATAACTGAATCTATCATCTGTATATTAAAAACACTTAGCCTTCATAATATACACATACGACCAACTAGGCTCATATTCATAGTCTGAATGCTGAACCGACTAGAGAGTGACCCACGTCGGGCAAAACAAGAAGCAGGTAAGACCTTAACCCAAAGCTGGGGTTTTACATATCTACTCTTCCATGAATTCATTGAAATAATTAAAGTATGAGATAATTGCAAGCCCTCCGCCATTAAAACAAAAAACCTCAATCATTATCTTCTATATTGAGTTACAATGTGTAACCATGCTTGATCTAATATATCTAGCGGTGCTACACGAACACAACCCTAGTTGAGTAATAATCGAGATCATCTTAACAACTAGTATCCAAAGCATGGGACCTGTGTTAGCAATTCCCACCAGTACAGGACTTCAAATATTTACATATAAGTTGACTGATTTGCAGATCCAAAAGAAACCCATGTAGCCCATGGCAGTCTACAATATTTTTAATTGTTACGTAATCAAAACAACCATCGAGGTTGCTTCCTCAGGGACACACCAAAAGGTCCAGCACAGGGAAGATTTCAGTCATGACAATTCTTCTGGGCTTGAACCAAGCACCGTATCAAGACGACTCCCCCATTTTTATATACTCTAGCAATAAGCTCATCAACCCATCTTTATTTTACATACAATCTCCCCACCCATACTATTTTACACACCACTTCAAAGCTCTGAGCATCATACAATCTTTTTATTTTTTTGGGTAGCCTTTATTTAACCTTTGGATATTTTCACTTTACTTTCTTTTTTAAAACACACATGATATCGCATTCTTGCCATTCTCTTCGCTTTTCCAAAGTGCCCAACACTGTCAAGTTTCACCAAAGCTGATGACCAAACCAAAACCTCCTAATAAAAAACCTTAAAAACTGATTCATATGCAATGCCCACACTATATAATATCTTCACAGTTGAGCTAAAGTCATCTCCTAGTTCACCAAGACACCAACTTTATATCTGCCGAGCACTATGATGGACAAGCTGTGACACATCCAAATCAAAATGAAAATGGCCCCCAAAACTCTGGTGGACTGCTGATCTGCTATAGCTCATGAATCTATGATCAGACTTTATGCACGTGTGTTGTTGCTTTACTTTCATCATGCACACCTCAGCGTCTTGTCGCTGCCGCTCTGCTACTTTTCGCCTTTCCTCGGCCATCCGCCGGCCGCCCTCGCCGTCGCCAC
>JAVDBV010052217.1:7451-24673 GCA_032619315.1 Piper longum
GGTGCATAGGGAGGAGATGGCTAGGGTTTGAAAAGGAAAAAAACGTCATGAGGGAGACGAAATAGCTCAATGGCAAACTTATAAATATTACTTGCCTCAGACTCCGAGTCGTGTCAAAATAATTACCAACTCGTAATAAATTCTAAAAAAATATAAAAAAATCTGGAAAAATCCAAAAAAAAAAAATAAATCAAAAGATCAAAATGATATGTTCTATAACTATCAACCCACCCAAACTGCCCGTAATGCTTCATAACACGGTAAACGGCCTAAACCTAATTCTACAATCAAACTGAATAATAAAATAAAAAAAAAACTGCATACTTTCATATGTTCAGATAACTCATTCTTTTCTGCTGTATTTATGACATTATCATCATATACTTGGGTACACATGACCCCTCACAGCTCATACACGCGACTGGTGTTGGCTCAGTACACGTGTTCTGAAAGATAGTCGACTCGAAAATAACTGTCGAACCGACTGGTTCTAAATATAAAACCTTAACTCAAATTATGGGTTTTACAAACATTCTTGGAGCTTCTACCAGTTACGTTTAGGACTTGTCTATGTTTTTACACTCTTTTCTCTTATATATTTGATTATTACTTGTAAGACAGATTAAGTGGCGTTTTATCGGATCCCACTTAACTAGGTCATTTAGCCGAACTGTTTTTCGGATTAATAACCTTAGAGGATGAGATCCCTCGAGAATTATTTCCAAAACTAGATCCACCGAAAGTTGCCTTTGAGCCTATTATATAAATCTCTTCCCAGGCCTATGTATTTTTTATTGAGTTTTTAGTGAGACGAGAGATGGAGAAATCAACTGCACGTACCATGAGCAGATGTCGTGATAGTCAAAGCGGGCTCTGGATTAGTGCAGTGGACCGTTCCATTCTTGAGGGATCCTCACAACTTCGCGTTACGAGTTCTTCACGCCCGGAGAACTTGTTATTCAAAGGGTACTATAGTCGACTGCCTGAGAGTACTCGGTCTTCGTGCTCAAGGCCAGGAAAAATATGAAGGTAAGGAGAGGGCTTAGGATTTGAGACCAGAAAATGAAGTATGAAATGTCGAGTGAGGCAATAGCAGCAATGGTTCAGTCAGTTCGGGACGCTACCGGGTTTGCAGTCCAGTGGCTCCTCAGTAGATGCCCTTCACAGAGTTCACAAGGAGTATATATGTTTTTTTATTTCATATGATAGTTTGCTCTCATGGCCAGTTTATTATTAGTTATTTTCTGGGCCGATAACACTCGTTATTGATGGTTTTTGTACTATATGTAAGTGACGAGTATGAGATGGATGTGCCAGCATAGACGGAGGAGCAATGAGGTCTTTTGGACACACATATATGTTTGGTGAATGATTGTTTAATATTTAGGTTATGATTTTATCGCATTAGTACTAATGTGAGGAAATGCAAAGCATGACGATGAGATTAAGCGCTACGAAATGATGAGACAATGTGAAACATGAATAGATGCACAGGTGAGCTGAGACCCAAGTTTTCATAATGAGTTATAGTAGATCAGATTGTGTGAGTAAAGTTGTTGATATATATATACTTTTATGTTTGTACTTATATTATTTGGACAGGGTGGCCCTAACTGCACTTTCAGGGGAAACTTTGTCCGTCTTAATTAAGAATTTTATTTCAATTTATTGAAATCATGGTTTTCGTATGAATTGAGTGTCATGTCATCCATGTAGTATCCTGCTAGGGTTTTATACATTTGTGCATGTATGACAAGTCGTATCTTCATCTTAAGACGCCGAGATTGGATCTGTACGATTTGGGTTCGGGTTAGCCAACCTAACTGGGGCCTGTAACATGCTTGTTTGGTTCACAAGCGTGAATTGGATTTGGGGTGTTATAGTTTTGGTATCAGAGCCACTCTAAGTCGATTAAGATGAAAATTACATTTATAGGTGATGTGCGTGCAAGGACTGCTCCAAGTCAAGCTGGCAGGTATGTTTTTATTTAATTTTATTACATGCAAATTTCTCTCCATGATTTATTTAGATAACGATGTGTTTAGGACTTGATCAGAAATAAGTGGAACCGACCTTGGTTGAGATGACAAGTTGATTTTTATGGATTTTTATCATGATATCAGATTATTGCTCAGGTTAGATGTGAGTAAGGCATGTAGTATTAGCGGAGTTAGAATGAGTATAAGATCATATCATATGCCAGATCCGGATGTTAGTAGGAATCTGAGAGGCATGTCGTGATTGGCTTAGAGACCCACCAATTTTGCCCATCGCATGAGAGATTTGGATTAGTCATGACATCTACATGTCCAATCAGCTGAGGTTGAATTGGATGTGGATCAAGTGTCTGCCTTTTTTTATGTCACCACAGTAGTCCTACTTTCATTGGACATGGTGTACATCGTATGAAGGAATTTGAAGTAAGAGATTGAACGAAGAGTGCAATAGTGAAGAGCTTGAAGTACGGAGATAGAGGCTAGTGGCACATGATATGGACCACAGATTGCCTTGGACAAATCCTTAGGGATTTATGCCAACGGAGTCATTGAAGTACATGGGATAGAGATAAGGCACCAACGTAGGGATTGTCGTTGAGGACCAGTTGGCACTGTGAGTAACAGCCACCTCTAATTTCAAGAGACTAGTGTGGGTCCAACATAGGTCACCATGGTACGTGTCAACATCATGATCCAAATTCCCCAGATCAGACATGCATGGTTGGAGAACATAAGCGTAGTGGTTTGCAGCCACCTCTAGGGAGACAGACATATGGGAGATGACATGGAAGAGATAGTAGTACATTACTATGTATACAATTAGGATTAGATTTGTAGCATTTAGATAACAGTGTTTCCAATAGAGGCGAACGAGTGCACAACCACCAACCGAGTTGCACAACCGCCGACCGAGTGCACAACCGCCAATCGAGTTGCACAACCGCCGATCAAGTGCACAATCACCGACCGAGTTGCACAACCGCCGACCGAGTGCACAACTGCCAATCGAGGTGCACAACCGCCGATCAAGTGCACAACCACCGACCAAGTTGCAAGACCGCCGACCGAGATGCACTACCACCGACCTAGTATGCACTACCACTGTCTGTGCATTTCTCATCTGCCGATCGAGTAGATTAGTTAGAGCTTAGTAGGGTCAAGTGGAGGAATGAGATAGAGTTACAGTGGAATTAGTAGAATAGAGGAGAGTTCAGATAGCTAAGGTTATTTTGATGAGATGGCATAGGATCCAACTTCACAGTTCTCTTACAATTATTGTCTTGACCCGACACGATTGGGTCAGATGGATATTGCAAGATAACCCAATCAGACATAATTAGTGACAATCTTATAGTGATGCATGTGGACAGAGTCAGAACATGACAATATGACCAGTCATAATGATCAGAGTGTTCAGACAACACAATAGTGCATCCATGGACCCACAACTGGCACACACAGACAGGATGATTAGTATATGATCACATGCGTAGTTTCACCCATTTAGCAATTGGCTAGCGAGCGAGATGTGTTAGATTCGTATTAGATTATGGGGCATAGATAGAGGTTTTAGCGAGGGAGTGTCCTCTAGGGAAATAGTGATTCCCTTATGCTTCTCCAGCATGATTAGGTCCGTACCTTGAGACATAGGGTTGAGCCTTGCCCTGAGTAGAGAAGTACTTTCATGGTACTGATTAGGGTTTACAGTGCAGGTCGATATTGGTAGACCGATCTTACGATGATGGACCTCACCCTAGCTTGAGGACGATGCAGATAGGGACTTCAGATAGAACAGACCATGTTGACCAGATGGAGGGATACCAATGTATGCTCATCTTGATTGAGAGCCTACCACAACGGTAGTAGTCATGTGAGTCAAGATTAGTACTACAAATCGGTACGGGACAGGAGGTCACATACCACTGAAGAGTGGACGATACACGTGTTGAACCTCACTATGAGTCCTCATAGACTTGAAAGGAGACAGTGGTTCTTTGGGTCGTTTGAGCCCCATCCGTTTAGAAGTGCGTAACTAGTACAGTATTGTGAAACACGTGCCTACTGTTAGCTGATTGAACTAGAACCACTTAGGAGCTATTTTTGGGATACGTCATTGATTGACTGTTCCACAGACTGATCAGTAAATCATGGTGATCTAAGAAACAAGTCCATAGACCCAACGATATTTTGGCTACCCAATACGCTACGTAGGGATTTCATCTCCCCTACTTTTTTCATGATACATTGACCTTACCATAGATCAGAGTCACATACCTATGTAGCAGATTTTTCCTAACTTCGTAAATTTTCCCGTTTACATGGAGTTACATACCACCTGTGAGGATGACGTGTCGCCCAGTGAGAGTTACCAGATTTTCACGAGATTTAGTCACCTTTCCTATGACCCAGAGATGTCAGACAAATGAGAGTTTCCACTTGAGTATTTTCCCTCACCCCTCTAGATATACCAGTTATACCATTAGTTGTTCAGATAATTGAGATGAGTAGACATTGACCAGACCACATGTCAAGGACCAGATGGAGACGCTACAACTCCATGCAGAGTATGTTTCCATACTCTTTCAAACACACTATACATGTGCAGCTGTTCTCACCCAGTTTGAGACAGAGAGCTCTGTTTAGAAATAGTTAGTAGTTGCATAGATAGCCACCAGAGCCATAGTATACAATAGAGTCATAGCAGTTGTCCCTGTTCTCTTATAGAACAGTGTGAGATACTTGACTTTGGACTGAGTCAACTAGGATCTAGTGAGCGATCCAGTTCCTTATACAGGGACACTTGAGAGTTGGATCTAGACTGGCGATAGTGAGTTGTACAACTCATTAAGTTATACACCGTACTTAGCAGGAGACTCATAGCAAACCTTAGGATGACTGTAGGACCTAGAATGGAGTTTCCTCAGAGTACCTGTAGTTGACTTTCTACATCGTTGAGATTCAGAGGGATATGGGTAGATGCTAGTAGGTAGGTTTTACACTTGATGTAGTCTTCCTAGATATAGCCCAAATTAGCACCTTGCGATACTCTATACTATCTGTTTGACCAACCCAGTACGCCCTTAGGGGTGATTTAGGTTTTTCTACCGAGTTGCAGTAATAGGGATCAGAACAGAAGAAAATGATGATAGATTAGAGTAGCGTAGCGGAAGCGTGGTAGGTCCATAACCCGCAAGTCCCAGGATCAGCACATGAAAGAGAGACGATGCTAACGTCAGAGCAGGCACAGATAGATAAGAATCAGAATGTTTCATTTTTTATAGTAGACTAGTGGAGAGTAGAGGGTACAATTGACGTGTATCAAGCTTCCAGTTATAGTAGAACCTCCTTATGTTGAAATTTTGAGGACAAACGTTTTGTAAGGAGGGAAGATTGTAAAACGTACGATTCGAGTCAGGGTTTTATATTCAGAACCGATTGGTTTGACTGCTATTTTGAGTCGAGTTTGTTTTAGAACGCATGTACTGAGCCGACGTCGGTCGCATTTATGAGGTATGAGGGGTCATGCGTACCCAAGTATACGATGATAACGTCATGAACACAACAGAGAAAAATGAGTTATCAGAATATATGACAGTATGCCGGCAATTTTTTTTCTTTTTAAATATAAATCGTAGAAATAATTTTAGGCCGTTTACCGTGTGAGGATGCGTTACGGGAAGTTTGGGTGGGTTGATGATTATAGAGCATGTCATTTTGATGTTGTGATTTTTATTTTATTTTCTGGGATTTTTCCCAATTTTCCTAAATTTGTTTTACAATTTATTACGTGTTGATAATTATTTTGACTCGACTCAGAGTTAAGTCAAGTCTTATTTACAAGTCTGCCAACCAACAAGTTTATTACCCCCCTCAACACCTTCATCCCAAACCCTAGCCTCCTCCCTGTGCGTTGCCGCCACTGCTACTGGCGCCGCCCGACCTCCGACCGATGCCGCTCCCTCCCATGACTATGTCGCCATGCCACCCCGACTAGCCCCGGCCACGGTCCGACCGTCACGACGCGGGATCGCGACGCCTAGTGCGGAGCCCGTGTTGGGTCGTGTCGCCGATTCCACTGCCGGCGACCGTCGCTGTCGCTGTCCAGTGGCCGCCTCAACATCACCTACCCTTCCATGACCTTCCTCGACCGGAATCGGAGCCAATCGCCGCCCTGGCTGGCCGGATCTAGCCACCCACCGTATCTGCCCCTGTTTTAGCTATTTTCCGGTAAGTCACCGCCTCCATCGGCCATGTCGATGCCACAGACGCGTTGGGCTCACCGAGCTAGTTTCAATGGTACCCCATACTACAACTTTCCGGCCAGTAGATACCACCGGCAATTGTCGCCGAAAAACCGTCGCGAGCTGCCAAAAAACCATTGAAACCCGTCAGAAAACCGCTGAACAACCGGAATTGTTGGAATTTTCTAAAATTCACTGCATCTTTCGTTGAGTTCATCCAGCTGAACCTGATCGACCTTCGTACACCGTCGAGCGCCGAATTCGAGGTTCGAGATGCACACACGACGAAACCCTAGCCATCTCCAATTGCCGACAATGAGAGGTATAATTACCTCTAATTTGATTATTTAAAATTGATTATTATTAGCACAACATGTTAGGATTGATTGACTACATTGATAAAAGTTCGAACATGAAGGAAGTAATGATATGCATGATTGATTAGTAATGGCTGAATGTTAGTGATCTAATTAGGTGAAGTAACCCGAGCATGTTAATTAATCGTAACGTAACTTAGAAAAAAATAATAAAATCAGAGTGAATAAAATTATCTAGAAATATTTTATTGATGATTATTTAATGGATGATGTTGAATTGTGTTGTGTGTAATGTTTATTGAGTTGATGCATCATTTAGTTAGCGGGCATTAGTATTTAGTTTTGATGTTTAGGTACAGAGTAGGTGCTTGCCGCCTAGACGCGATGACACGCTTGGAGCTTCTACCAGGTCTGTTTAGAACTCTTCTATGTTTTTACGCTTTTTTCTATTGTATATTTGATTATTACTTGTATGACAGATTAAGTTGCATTTTATCAGATCCCACTTAACTCGGGCCATTTAGCCGAACTATTTTTTGGATTAATAACCCTCGAGGATGAGATCCCTCGTGAATGATTTCGAAAACCAGATCCACCGCAAGTTGCCTTCGAGCCTATTATATAAATCCCTTCCCAAGCTTATATATATTTTATTAAGTTATCAGTGAGACGAGAGATGTTGCCTTCCTAGTGCGCCCAACAGGCTATCGGCTACCGGTAAAGAGCAATATGACGCAACTAGCACACGCACACACGATACCGGTAAATACCCAACCCAGTACCGCTACGCCAAGTAAATCCCCTTCACACCCAACACCACCCGCTACCCTACATACTACACATCAAGTTCTCAGAATTACACCAAACTCGACCAAGCAACCAAACCCGATGTCGACTCTTGTCTATTAAGGAACCTCGGTTCCAACCTTTATTTCAATCAATGAACAAAGGAATACACAAACAATCACACCCCTGACTACTTACATGTTGTAGACATGCAAACCCCACAACGTTGGTCTCCTATCTAACAAGGAAACCGTGAGAATTAAGAGAAACCCCTCTCACATATAATCCTCACCGCACAACACCAAGTCTCACCCCTTGGTTCGACTTGTCACATGCAATTCACTCAAATATGAAAAACACTAAGGTTGCTGAACAAGTATTGTGTACCTCGATCCCTTGGAAGACGACCACTCCAAGCAACTGTGAAGTTCCAGCCCTTCAACGTGAAGGTCCGGCTACAACAACTCTACCACCCACAATGGATCTCGGCAAGTGCTTCTCCACGCACCACTTCCACACAATCTCACACTTGTTCTCTCCACAACTCAAAGTATCTCTCCTCAAAGTGTAGAAAACCAATTGCCGTCCCCTCCAATGTGAAGACGCCAGCAGATACTTATACTTATATGCACGTGTTTTTCTTCAACTCCCCAAGATACTCCTTCGATTTGATTCCATGTTTATCTCCAAGGATGTTGTTTTATCAAATTCGCCATTGGATAAAAGATCCCGAATCTGCCATGATCGTTATCTGCAAGTTGGTTGCACTGGTAGCCAAGTTCCACCCATGGCTCAACCAAGTCTAGCAATTGAACCCAAGAGTTCCACCCTCCCGGCAATGTGGCAATTTCCGACCAGAATGCCGAAACTCAAGTACCGCTACTCATCGGCACTTGACATGCACGGGACTCGGTACCGCTCCAAACACCGATATCCTGATCACGCCCACAAGTATCAGTACCGGGTACTGGTCACCAATCCTGGGTACCGGTACTCGCTACCGATAGCACTCGATATCGCTCCAAGTATCGGGATTGCTTGCACGCTTGAACACGCTGATCGCTCCAAATACCGGTACGCGCTAGCGCTAGTTCTCGGTACCGCTACCGATCACCGCACGCGCTACCAGTACCTGCCGCAACTCGTACCGACTACGCCGAGACCCGATACCGCTCATTGCTCGGTACTGCTCGACATGCGCTCGGTACTGGTGATCGATCACGTCTAGTCCTTGCTCGGTACAACTGATCGGTCATGCACAACCCATGCTTGTGACGCCTAGCCGATGGTGCTCGGTCACTAGCATTTGGCTACCACTACATCACACACCACACTCGTCATGAGGTTTCTTGGTCCCAACACGGCCCCATGATCGGTACGCGTTACTGATATATCAGCCGCATGGACTGCTGCTCCCGGTAGCCTTGTGCACCATATTCCATGCCTACAACATAATACGGATTAGCGTGGTAGGTTGTTTTTACCACCACCTCTCTTGGACATGAGAACCCCAAGAACAACCACCAAATCTTAATCTCGTCTCGTCCCAAGGACTAGACAAGTGACACTAGGCTACCCCACTTTTCTTGCCTAAATCCCCTAGCACATATCTTTTCAATTTAAAACTTAAGTATCGCTCAAAAAATATTTAAAATTTAAAATAAATATTAATTGGCTACATTTGAGAAAATTTTCTCTAAGTGTCTATGGGGCCCACATGGAGTGGACCGACGCACCCAGCCCAAAGGGGTACGACCCTACAACGTGGAAGGTTGTCGCTACATCTTCGCACGTTTTGATCTTGTCTACGTAACATGAGTAGCACCATCCCCACCGTCGCTCTGTACTCTTTGTTGACATGGCTTTCCACTCTTCTTATGTTCCTTTCCAAAGCGACTCCATTTCCTCTTCTCCGTTCTGGTCATTGTTGCTTTCGTCCTTCCACGATTCCTCTGCACGCGTTCTAAAATACCTATTTTCCGATTCTGAAAATGGTGCATTATTTATTCCTTTTCGCTGCGCCTTGTTTGTTCATACCAGATGTTTATTCTTTTGATTTTGTTTTGTGGGTAGATTTTGTGCATTTTGTGTTAGTTATTTATCTGTTATTGTTTAGTTTTTTATACTTGTTTGGATTTGTGGAAGAGATCGGAGCTTTAATTTGAGAGTTCTATTCGCTAGATGTAAGCTCTGCCTCTTGATTTGTGTTGTAGATTACCGAGTCTGAACTGTTTGCTTCTAATGATTGGATTTGTCAATTATCAGAAGAAACCTTTTTTTTTTTGCCACAGACCATTGTGTTCTGGGATGGAAAATAAACTTTGTTTGACTGGCTTTATGTCGTTGTCGTTAAGAATGGCTCCTTACAATTGTGGTTGATTTTGTAGGCCAATGCTGCATCTGGTATGGCCGTGGATGACGATTGCAAGTTGAAATTTTTGGAATTGAAGGCGAAGAGAACTTATCGGTATATTGTCTACAAGATTGAAGAGAAGTTGAAGCAGGTGATGGTGGAAAAACTTGGAGAGCCAACACGGAGTTATGAGGATTTCTCTACCAGCCTTCCTGCTGATGAATGTCGATATGCCGTTTATGACTTCGATTTCGTGACTGAAGAAAATTGCCAAAAGAGCAAGATTTTTTTTATTGCTTGGTAAAAATATTCAGCTCTGTGATTTTTTAGAAGAAAAAAGACGTTTAGTATTATCTTTTCAATGGTTATTTCATTTGAAACATAGAAGTAAGTACTACATCAACATTTTGTTTGTTGTTTCTAAAGGTCTCCAGATGCTGCGAAGGTGAGGGGAAAAATGCTATATGCAAGTTCCAAGGATAGGTTCAAAAGAGAGCTTGATGGGATTCAAGTTGAATTGCAGGCTACGGATCCAACTGAGATGGGTCTTGATGTTATTAGAGGCCGAGCAAACTGACTTGTAAGGCATTGGAGATTTATGATCTGGACTTTCATGGGAGATGGTCAATGCAATTAATATTTTGACCCATAAGAATATTGGATGTTTTTAGCTATTGTATCATTGTGGAGAGTGTGCTTTTTTTTTTTTGCATTGTTAAGTTTGTGATACTTGCAAGCTAATTTGTGTTGATATGTGGGGATTAGAAAAGGCATTGTATGTTCTTAACTGGCTATATTGTTTTTCATTATAAATTTCAAGCACTTACCTGCACAAGCATCCTGACATTCCATTTAAAGTTCTGTTTATCTATGTCGTCAGTTGCTGGTCAGTCTTGCAAAAAAAAAAAAATATTACTGTCAGTTATGTTGGATGGTTGTCCATGCAGTTTTGTCTATTGGCGTATCCCTTGTTTTTTTTTTTTTATGTGACCAGCTTCATATGCTCAAGTGTGAGTGATGTTGATGACCATTTGCGCATTGTTTTTTACGTGATATTGATTACCAGTAGGAGCCAAGAACGTTTCTTCTTCAATGCATGATGTTCCTAGCAAGGGATTTTGTCTGAATTTTTTGGGTTGATCATGTTTGAGTTCAATATTTATCGTATGGTTCTAAAATTTGTCTTTGAATCAGTAAACTCGCACACTCAACTAAATTCCATGAGCTACTGTATCAACTAGGTGATGTTTGCACAAATGGGCCAACTACAAATTTATTATGGGAAATTGAGAACTTTGGAACTATTTTTAGAGTGTGGGTTTAAGTTGTAAAACATCTTGACAAAAATATATTTCTAAAAGTAAAAACATCATTACCTTTGAATCTTATCTAATGGTAAAAATAGGGGTTGTTAAAGTTCTCAAGTTCTCGGTCTATCATTTCACTCAGTAAGCTTAAATGAGTCAACAAATGGGCTATTTAAGTACATATTATTTTTGCAGTATTCAACCTCTACATATAAATACATATAAATGCAGCTAGTCTTAACCGGTAAATGACCAATAAAGTATACTTTATCCCTTTCGAGGAAATAAAAGAGGAAGAAGAAGAAAGAAAAGGAATGCAATCTTCAATCATAACCTGTCCATTAAAAAAAGAACAATCCTCTATTTATAGACATAGATATAAACAACTAAGAAGTGATTTTAGCATAAATCTCTCAATTATTATTCCTAAAATCTCCAACAGAAAATATTCCACATTGACTAAAAAATATCATTATTTGACTCCGTCAATGAAATATAATTTCAGAGCTTTTTAAAAAGAAAAAGTACTAAATTGTACTACATCAGTTCCCGAAGCTTCAAAACAATGCAACTCAAGTTCTGGAAGAAAGACTCAAAGAGCATGCTTCTTTTGCCGTGAGGATGCTCAAACTTTCTTAAGATGGTCCTGTGCAATGATATACTCATCTTCTAAACCTCAACATCAATGAACCCTAATGAAGTAGACGGAGTTGGTTCTTTCATAAGAGGCATAGCATTCTCTAGCTCAAATTCTCGATAATAGGGTTCCAAATGGGAAACAATGAAGTGTTACCAACATGCATGACACGGGTTAGTTTCACCTTGCATGCATTATCATTGAACTTCTCGAGGATCTCACATGCACCAATCTTCTTAGGCTTCAACTTGTGGTATTTACTCTTACAGCCATCATTCATGGCCGTCGCCGAGAGCTAGGATTTGAATGTTGTCCCTAGTATTCCTATCATCCATGAGGGGTAGTAGTGGCTATCCGAGTAATGGAAACAACATTCCAAGGCTAACCCGTGTTTGGTTGTAGGTTACTGACCTTGGTGCACGGTGCTATCAAGATGACCGAAGTTGCTGGTGAGCAAGTTGCCGGGAGACAGCATGTTCCGGCGCATGGAACGGTATCAGCAAGTTGCCGGGAGACAGCATGTTCCGGCGCATGGAACGGTATCTGGTGTACCGATCATGTTGTTGGACTCTACCGATATTTGGAGCAGAACTCAGATGCTGGCAGGATGCGTATTCCAGCGATGCCCGAACAATGGTGTGGAGTGGTACTGAATTCCGGTATTTGGGAATTCCAGCAGTAATAGGAATCCTAGCGGCACTAGGAATCGTAGCGGTAATGGGACTTCTGCCAGGGCTTGGGTTGGAGATTGCTGGACATTGTTGGTCGAACCATGGGGGAGACCAGAACCAGTGGTGTAGCCGTGGATCAACTTGAAGTTTGGATAACACGTCCCTGGATATAAGCTTTGCAGAATCCAGGGTGAATCTTTGGAAATAAAGATTGTGTTTATCTAAAGTTTGTCAACTTGGAGATAACACGTCTTGGTGGATTTGTAATCTCTTTGCAGCCAATGAGGAGGCTGATTGGCAATGCAACTAACATTGGATGACGATTGTTGCAACTATCTTGGAGAAGATACGGTATCTAATCCAAGGTTATCTCTTGGACGTGGAGATAAAGACATGGAGGATTGAAGCCATCAGGGGATTCTTCTCTTCTAGAAGGACGACTGCTTCTGTAATTGGAGAGGACGACGCCATTGAGAGAGGAAAACAGACTCAAGGGTGTGAATTCAGCACTGAGTGGTGAAGTGCTGGACTTGATCTGTGGGAGACAAAGAAGTTTACTGCAGACAGACCTTCGTGGTGAAGGGCTGGAAACTTTGTCAACCGGGGCTGATCAAGGTACACATCTTGGTTACAACCTAGTGCTATTCCGGTGATTGAATATTGCATGTAATCAAGTTAGTCTGTGGGAGACGACTTGAGGGTTGTGCGGGGATTGTGGTAATTCCTGCGTCTGTGAGTTCTATTGTATTTGGGGTACAATAGGGGCGAGGCTATGGGGGCTGTCCACAAGGCGAGCAAGTGCTTGAAGGTGAGAGTAGATTGCTTGTAATCCTTGTATTCTATTTTTAATATAAAGTTGGGAAGTGGTGATCAAGCGAGGGCTGATTGGTGTTGGTTGTTGCTATTCGTGTAGTGGCATCGGGGAGTTCTTTACCGGTAGTGTTGATCGGTGAACCTCGTAGTGCTGAGTTGTGGCCGAACAAGGTTTGATATTTGCTTCTGGGATTTGATTTATACTGCGTGATTGACTTGAGGGTGAGTGTTTCTATGATAGAAATACACCGCACAGGTCTAACTTGGGGCAAAAAATTTGGTCCTAGAAGTACGCCTGTTACAGAGGTATCAGAGCGTGAGGTTGAAGTCAGGTTACAAAACAGGAGTATATCTCACAATCAGCTGGAAGACTTTGCTGGGTACGATCACATGGAGACACGATCGACTGATGGTCTCAGGGAGAGACTGGCACGGCTAGAGGTGATGGTTGGAGGGCCGGCCAATGCTGAAGGTAATATTCACACGGTGTTTGATCGGTTGGAAACCCTAGCCGAGCAGGTGGAACGAGTTGCTGATGCACCAAAATCCAGCAATGTGCTAGATAATGGAATGGCTGAGATCGTGGAGCATCTCAAAGCAGGTTTGGAGGAAATACGTTCAAATGTGGCTCTTCTGAAGCGGGCAGTACTCAACCAGCCTCAGCAGCATGTTGTTGCTAGCCAGGTAGCCAAAATCCCAGGAAGGCTCAAGGTGCCGAAGCCAACGAAATTCGGAGGAGTCAGATCAGCAAAAGATCTAGAGAATTTCATCTGAGAGATGTAGGAGTATTTTCGAGTTGCCGAGATTCCTGCTAATAAACAAGTTTCTATGGCCAGTATGTTTCTCACTTGCGATGCCAAATTATGGTGGATGACATGCACCGAGGATGGAGAGAAGGCTGGACGTCCTAGGATCGAGACTTGGGAGAATATGAGGGGAGAACTTAGGGATCAGTTCTTGCCGACAAATTCAGCTTGGGTAGCAAGAGATGCTTAAAAAAGCTACGACAGACTAGGATAGTGCGAGATTACGTCAAGCATTCAGCTCATGTCTTTTGGATATACAGGACATATCAGAAAGTGATAAGCTTTTCAACTTTGTGTCAAGCTTGCAACCTTGGGCGCAGATGGAATTGAAAAGGCAGAAGGTGTAGGATTTGCAGACAGCATTGAGTACAGCGGATGCCCTAGTAGAATTGAGGCCTGTGGCTAGTCAGAGTGGTGATGACTGAGTTTCCAAGGAGGGCAAGGCGTCAAGGAATGGTGGGAGGTCATTTAAGCCAAGGCAGAAAGAGAGAGGGGAAGTTGTTCCTAGGGCCGAGCCAGGCAATTCCCAGGGTGGTGATGTGAGGCCAATGCAGTGTTTTTCATGTGGAGGACCTCATCGTATCAGGGAGTGCCCTAATAACTCAAAGGGGAAGATGGCTGTAGTGTAGGCCGAGGAAGGTTCTGATTCAGGTGAGCCAGCTTGGATGTCTACTTTACAGATGACAGGAGCTTTGAGGGCTGAGACACCTAAATTTGGAGGTTTAGGGCTGATGCATGTGCCAGTGGTTTTGAATGGAAGACGGGTTTCAACATTGGTTGACATAGGCGCAACTTACAGCTTCGTTTCATCAAAGGTGTCGGATCAACTAGGACTGAAATTGAGGGTTACTAGCAGCAAGATCAAGGTGGTGAATTCACAGGAGAAGCAAGTTTAAGAAGTGGCCAAGGGAGTCCGATTTTGTTTAGGAGATTTCAATGGATGAACTGACTTCATGATCATGGAGATCGATGACTTTGAGGTAATTATTGGCAACAATTTCTTTGAATCAACTTGTGTAGCAGTTCTGCCACACTTGAGAGGTATGATGGTGATGTCCGGAGGTAGCCGATGCTTTGTGAGAGGACACAACCAACCTATCGGAGTAGAGGCTGGCGAGGTGCAGCTTGCAGCATTGCAGGTGGTTGAGGCTAATGAGGGGAGGAACTCTACTCAACTTGCAGGGATGGTATGTAGTAATCCGGGAGTGTTGTCTTCCATGCAGTTGGGTGATGATTGCGACGTCTTGGTAGTGAAGACCAAGGCTCCTGCCCGGGTATCACGGTGGATACCTAGAGGACGAGTGAAGGAGTCCGTTGGGTGAGTTTGTAACGACCCGCCATTTTACACAATATTGTGGGCCTCGCTGGTCAGGTCTTACTCAAAATTTAACACACCAACCCTGTAACAACCAGCCCTAACCAGACCGGGTATTACTTAATATGTTACATGAATAATAAGAACGTAAATAAGTCTAACATTTCTAACTTCACAAAAGTCCAATCCGCCATGTCCGTTATCAGCTAGTGAGTCCAATCCACCATGTCCGTAATTGGCTGGCGAGTCCAATCCGCCATGTCCAATTTATTGGCTGATGAGTCAATCCATCACGTCCATTAGTTGGCTGGCGAGTCCAATTGGCCATGTCCATCTATTGGCTAATGGATTAGTCTATCATGTCCATCACCGACTGGCGAGTCCAATCTACCATGCATGTTATGGCTGGTGAGTCCAGTCCACCATGTCTGTAAATGGCTTGCGAGTCCAGTTCGCCATGTCCAATTTATTGTATTATGGGCTATCAGGTCCATTCTGACATGTCCATTACCGGCTAGCGAGTCCAATCCGCCATGTCTGTTATCAGATTATAAAGGGCACAGCCCGTGTCGGACTGAGTCAATTCTTTGACCCCGGTAGCACTCGGTGCATGGTGGTCGAATCTAGGCTCAGGCCGACCAGGCTATCCATAAGGGAAAATACAACATTTTTAATAATTATATGGACCTGGTTAGCTTGTACGTAATCCCACAATTGCGACCACGATCTTAATCTGAGCGAGAACATAAAATTATACATGAAAATAATTTTATTCGCATAACAATGCATGCAACTAAAGGATTAATATATCTATTATATTTTGATAATATATAATATGCCACATTAAATAATTTATTTATGAACTGGAATTAATTATTATTATTGGTATCATCCCAATTTAAGGGTATCACTAATACAACTATTCATAATTTATTTAATTGCATAAGATTTAACACTTTCTTATTTAATTTTGCTATTTCATAATTTCCACACGATTATATTTTATTAACCCATTTTTCTACCTTGCTAATTTGTTATTAAAATAATTATTTTAATTAACAAGTATTAATTTTATATAGTAAAGGTGACATGTTCGTCGACGGCAAGCCACCATCCGGCAAGTCACCCCCACCAATCAACTTACTTCCGCACTAACTTCGACCCCGACCAAAACCTTTGGCCACTTCAATCGTTTTTTGCCCATAATCGTAGCTCGAAGTCATCATTTCGTTCACGGAGGTCGACTGCACTCCGTTCGCCTCTGGCCACCGTCAATCATCGTCGACCGCCATCGACCAACGCCCAGCAGCACCGCCATGCTGTGAATATTCCTTCCTGACCATCTTTGGCCACCTTTCGACGGCGACGACGACAAATCACCCCAATTACAGCAATTTCAGTAATTCTGCCACCACTTCTTGCGTCGCTGATTCCGCCGCCGGCGAGTTTCACCGCCACAAGTGGGTGGTCATCATGACAACGTCAACCCTTCAGGGACCTTTCCCGACTGGATTGCAACCTAATTGCCTCCTCAGATGGCCGGATTTCTTTGCCCACCGTCATCCCCTGTTTTGCCATGTTTTCGCCACCCTTGCAATTCAGCTAAATAACAGTTGTAATTCTGCCACCCCCCGTAAATTAGGGGCACGGCAAAGCCACCCTTTAGTCCAGCAGCCAGAGAGTGGTTGGAATTGTAGGCAACTTCCTTGAATTTCCTTGCCTACGGTCTCCCATCTTGCCCAAACTCCGGCTGTTTATAATGGGCGGCTTCAAGTTTTATTTCAGGTTTAATTCTTTTCTTTTTTTGTTGATTAGAGACTTTAGTTCCATGATTAACAAGCTTATTATCAATTATAAATATGCATGTATGCAAATTATTAAGAAGAAGAAGAAAGGAAAAATACCCCAGCAAGGAGGAAGCCGGTGTCTGTCAGAAGGAGAACAATATGAATGACGGGGGGGGGGGGGGGGGGGGGGGG
>JAVDBV010052218.1:0-11856 GCA_032619315.1 Piper longum
CACTAGAACTCTGGGAGCTCAAGGAGCAACTGCAGACGTTGTTGGACCAGGGTTTTATCCGACCAAGCGTGTCACCATGGGGAGCACCGGTGTTGTTTGCGAAGAAGAAAGATGGGAGCATGCGTTTGTGCATTGACTATAGGATGCTGAACCATGTAACCATTAAGAACAGATACCCTCTTCCCCGCATTGACGACCTATTTGACTAGTTGAGCTCAGCATCAGTCTTTTCAAAGATTGACTTGAGATCCGGCTACCAGCAGTTAAGGATTAGAGCAGAGGATATTTCGAAGACTACATTCAGAACGAGGTATGGACACTATGAATTTTTGGTCATGCCCTTCGGATTGACAAATGCTCCAGCAGCATTTATGGACCTAATGAACACAATGTTTAGTCCCTTTTTGGATCGATTTGTGATAGTTTTCGTGGATGACATTTTGGTGTATTCCTTCTCTAAAGAAGAACATGAGCAACATCTCCATACGGTGTTATCCTAAGGGAGCACAGATTGTACGGAATAATTGCGAAGTGTGACTTTTGGCTTTTAGAGGTCAACTTCTTAGGGCACATTATATTAGCACAGGGATTGCAGTGGATCTAGTGAAGATAGAGGCATCTGTACAGTGGAGACAACCGACAACACCTTCAGAGATACGGAGTTTCCTCGGTTTAGCAGGGTATTACCGTCGTTTCATACAGGGTTTTTTTTCAATAGAAGCTCCTCTCACGCAGCTGACTAGGAAGGACAAACACTTTGTGTGGACTGACGAGTGTGAATAGAGTTTCAGAACACTGAAGGAGAGATGGACTTTGGCACCAGTTCTCGCACTACTAGAGGGGCACGATGATTTTGTAGTCTACACAGATGCCTGAGGAATTGGCCTTGGCCGTGTGTTGATGCAAAGAGATAAGGTTATTGCATATGGATCTCGTCAGCTAAAGGTGCATGAGCGTAACTACCCTACTCACGATATAGAACTTGCAGCAGTGGTTTTTGCCCTCAAAATATGGAGACATTATCTATATGGGACTTCCTTCCAACTTTTGGCTGATCACAAAAGTCTGAAGTATATCTTCACGCAGAAAGACCTGAACAACCGATAGAGGAGATGGTTGGAGTTGTTCTTGGGCTACGAAATCGATATCTTATATCATGAGGGCAAAGCGAATGTAGTAGCAGACGCTTTGAGTAGGAGGCCAGTTCAAAACTCAGTGGGGATGGCAGCACTTTCAGTGAGTCCGATTGATACACGTCAGAGGCTGCTAGTTGGAATGATTGCTAGGCTTTCGATTCAGCCGAGTATCTTTGAGCAGATTAGAGCTGCACAGAACGAAGACAAGCAGTTGGCTCAGTGGTTAGAGCAGGGAGTTCACAGTGATTTAGTCAGAGATGCAGATGGACTGGTCATATTGAGAGGACGTCCTTTTGTTCCAGACATTATTGTGTATCCCGAACTTCGTAGGACTATTCTTCATGACGCTCACACGTCGAGGTGCATAGTGCATTTGGGTGGAGTGAAGATGTATCATGATGTTCGGCGATCCTACTGTTGGCCAGGATTGAAGAGGGAGGTTTTCGACACCGTGGCCAAGTGTTTAGTCTGTCAACAGGTGAAGGCTAAACACATGTGCCCTGGTGGGACCCTACAGCCATTGGAGACCCTAGAGTAGAAGTGGGAGAGTATAGCTTATGATTTTGTAGTTGGTCTGCCTAAGAATCACTAGCAGAGAGATGCAGTATGGGTAATAGTGGATCGACTAACGAAGTCTGCACATTTTATCCATGTCAGAATGGATTACCCGCTACCCACCTTGGCAGCCTTGTATCGAGATGAGATAGTACGACTACATGGAGTTCTGTTAGAGATCATCTCAGACAGAGACTCGCGGTTTACATCCCGTTTTTGGAGAGCCTTCTAGGCAGCCATGGGCACAGAGTCGAAGTTTAGCACTACTTTCCACCCTCAGACAGATGGGTAGTCTGAAAGAACTATTCAAATTATTGAGGACTTGCTTAGGGCCTGTATGCTAAATTTTGGAGGCAACTGGGTAGAGTATTTGTCGTTGGTAGAATTCGCATACAACAACAGTTACTTATGGCAGGCCGTGTAGATCCCCAGTATGTTGGGTATAGGGCAGTGAGCCGATGATAGTTGGACCAGAGATGGTTCAGCAGACATAGGATGTAGTTATGCCAATCAAAAAGAGGATGAGGTCAGCTCAGGATAGACAGAGAAGCTACGCTGATCAACGCCGACGTGAGGTTCACTTCATGGTTGGAGAACATGTCCTTCTGAAGGTTTCCCCAACCAAGGGGAGCATGAGGTTTGGTATGCTTGGAAAGCTTAGCCCACGGTACATAGGGCCATTCGATGTTCTAGAACGTGTAGGTCAGGTAACCTATCGCCTGGCACTGCTACCTCACCTATCAGCCGTACACCCAGTGTTCCACGTGTCATTACTGAAGAAGTACCACCCAGATAATTCCCACATCATCAGCTTCCAAGGGATAGAACTTCGTTCTGACTTGACGTATTCCGAGAATGCAACGAGGATCGTTGATCGTCGAGTGAAGACCCTCAGACATAAGAAGGTTCCCTTATTGCGAGTATAGTGGAATCGACGAGGAGTTGAAGAATCTACACGGGAGCGCGAGCACGAGATCAGGAGGAGGTATCCTGAGTTGTTCGAGTAGCCAGCTTCTAGACCAGGTACTTCAGCTTCCAACCTCGATTACAGTTGCACTATTACGTATAACGCCTCCTTGATTTAAAATTTCGAAGAAGAAATTTTTATAAGGAGGGAAGGTTGTAAAACCCGCGACTCGAGTCAGGGTTTTATAGTCATTAGGCGGTTGGTTCGACCGATGTTCGAGTCGGTTTAGCTTTCAGAGCACGTGCACGGGGCCGAGGCCGATCGTGTGCATATGTTATGAGGGTTCATGTACACCCAAGTATTCAATGATGGCATCAGATACGCACCAGCATACTAAGCTATCAGTGGATATGAGAGTATACAGTTGATTGTTTGTTTTTTTTTATTTTGTGACTCTAGGATTAGTTTAGGCCGAATAACGCATTAGGACGCGTATATTATATTCGGGTGGGTTATTAGTTATAGTGCATGTCATTTTGATGTTATGGTGTGGTATTGTTTTATAGGATTTTTCCTGATTTTTTTTAGATTTTTCTAGGATTTATTACGAGTTAGTTAGTATTCTCGACACGAGTCAGTGTCGAGTTAAGTTTAAATTACAAGTTTGAAACTCTTATATTTTTCATCTTCCTTTTCCAAACGCAACTCCACCCCCTCCCAAACCCAAGACGCCGTGCTTGAGGTCGCCGTTGCTGCCGAGAGCGCCTCCCGCCGCTGAGTTCCGCCACCCAGCTCATTGTGCCGTCGTCGTGCCTCCCCGACCAAGCCCGGCCGCCTCCCAGCCGTCGCAACGCCGAAAATTGCCCCAATTTCACCACTGTGCCTCCCCGCCGTCTTCGCCGGACCATGGCCGCCGTGACGTTGGAGCCCGTCCCCTCGACCTCCCAAACAGTTCCCCCCTTACCTAGGGCCACCGTTGAGGCCAGCCGTGAGTCCGATCGGAGAGACCGACCGCCACGACCGAACTCGACGCCGCCGCTGGTGGCTATCGCCACTGCGTCTACCCTCGTCGTCACCACCACTGGGTTGAGCTTGCCGCCTAGGCGCGTGGACACGCTCGAAGCTTCTACCATCTCCGTTAGGACACGCTTCTTAGGTTTTATCACTCCACACTATTGTTGATTTGATTTTCAGATCGTCGGACGTGTCAGGTGGTTGATTTATCGGACCCCACCTAGAAGAAGTCATCTATTTGATTATTTTCAGAGTTAATAACCCTCGAGGATGAGATCCCTCGAGTTTGTTTTCGAAAATAAGATCCACTTCAAGTTGCCTTCAGGCCTATTATAAAAAATCCCGACCCAGCCCTATAAATAGTTTTATCTAGTTTTTAGTGAGGTGAGAAATGGAGAAATCGACTACACGCACCATGCAGAGGATGCCGTGACAGTTAAAGTGGGCTCTCGATTAGTGCCAATGGACTTTTCCATTCCTGAGGGATCCTGACACCATGCAGAGGACGTGGAGGTTTACGGGTCCTGTTAAGTACAGCGCTTGTCGGACTAGTGGTTCAAAGAGTATTGAAGGCGCATGCCTGAGAGTACTCGGCCTACGTGCTCAAGGCCAGGAAAAATATGGAGGTTCGGAGAGAACTTAGGATAAAGGTTTTACGAGATTGTGATAGAAAAGAAATGCCGAGAACGGCACAATACCAGCTAGATCGGGATGCTGTTGAGACAGCTGCTCAATGGCTCCTTTGTAGTTGCCCTTATGAGAGTTCCTAAGGAAGATATATAATTGTTTGCTTTGCATGAGAGTTTTCTCTCATGTTCCAGTTTGATATTAATTATTTCCGGACCAGTGACAACCGTTGCTGACGTTTTTCTGTATATATGTAGGTGAGGAAGATGATTAGAGTATGACGGCCTTGACGCAGGATTTGATTGCATTGCACACACATGCCTAGCGACACGCCGACTTTTGCGTAAGAAATGATGTGGGTTGAATGATGCTTGTGATTTGTAAATTGTGTACATATGTGCATGGATGTGTGAGGCTTGTATGCCTTGTTTTAGAATTGTTTCGACTTGTTTGAGAAAATCTTGGTATGTTATGAAGAAAGTTTTATAAATGATAAGCTGGATTGTTGCTATGCTAAGATGCAAATGAGCCAAATGTAAGAAGCAAGGTTTGCATGTGGAGCTAGACCCTTATTTTACTGTATAATTATGTTTTTGATTTATTGTGGTGTAAATTATCGTTTTCATATATATATTATATTGTGTTGTTTTTAAGAAGTCATCCCCTTATTTCACTTTTAGGGGAGACTCTGTCCATTTTATCCCAGGATTTTTCTTAAATTTCATCGCTATTTTTAATTATTTTGATGTACCAGTTGTCATGACATTCATGTAGAATCATGCTAGGTTTTTCATTTCATTCATACCTTGGTTGCGCGTTAGCGGCGTAATCCATCTTGAGACGTCGAGAGGGTTATATCGTAGGCGTTTAGGTTTTGCGGTCAACCAAATTAATCGGTTTACGAGTAATCGATCCTTTGTAACGGTTCCAGTCCGGGTTGAGAGTAAACCGTATCGGGGTGTTAGATGTTGGGGAAAACAAAGTGCATAGTTGATGCGGCAGCTAATGGATATTTTCTTACGAAGAACCCACATGAAGCATTTCAACTGCTAGAATTGATGGTCCGTAGCAACTATCATGCAACATAAGAACGGCACCCAAGGAGGATTAACGGAGTTTTAGAATTAGATGCACTTATTGCTTTATCTACTCAGGTCAGTTCTTTAACCAATCAAGTTCAAAATCACAATATGTAGGGACAGGTTAAAGCTGTGGAGCCAAGGTGTGAATGGTGTGAACAAGGATATTTTACAGGTCAATGTACAACAGATCAAGTTAACTATGTAGGCAACTTTAATCGCAACATCAATCCCTTTTACAATACCTACAATGTGGGCTGGTGCAATAAACCCAACTTTTCATGGAATAATTCTCCACAATCGACTGCGGTCCTCAATAATCCACCACTGCCATCACAGCATTCTCGACCTCCTTCACTTCCTTTTCAACCACAATGTAAAGACCCGGACAATAATAATAATAATAATAACAACATTCGACGCGGTGGGATCGAACATGGGAAATTTTAATTTTTTTTCCATTTAAATGAAATGTCGTTAGCTGGTTAAGTATGAATTACCCGATTAAGTGAAAAGTAATTTTTAACCAGTTAATTCTAGTTAAATCGGTTGATTCGACTACACAATTTACCCACTATCCGATTAATTATTAATTTCACGGTTAAGTGTAAGGTATTATTTAACCAGTTAAGTATCATTTAACCCATTAAGTGAACCATATTATTTACTCGTTTAACTGGTTAAGTGAACTGTAAAGACCCGGAAAAAAATAAAAATAATAATAATAATAATTAATAATAATAACGTTCGACATGGTGGGATCAAACGTGGGAAAATTTATTTTTTTAAATAACTATCGTTAGCTGGTTAAGTTTGATCTACCCGTTTAACCAGTTAAGTGAACCATACTATTTACCCATTTAACCGGTTAAGTGAACCATACTGTGTAACCGTTAAATGGTTAAGTGAATCATGTCGATTACCCAATTACCCGGTTAAAGGAATTACGGTGAAATGGTGCTTCCACATACCTTAGCCGTTATTTTATATCATTATAAAAAGGAGGAAAAAGGGGGGGACGTCATCATCATTTCTTCCTACGAATTGGCACTATCTTCCTCCTTATTCGGAATTTTTCTTCTCTTCTTCTTCTTAATATCCATGCACGGCATATGCTAAATTGACAATAAAAATTGATAAAAAAAAATGAGATTTAAAGTCTTAAATCAATATGAAAAACTAAATCTCAAATTGATGAGAAAGAAAAGAAGTAAACTAAAAATACAAACGTTAAGTTGTTTATGGCCAACAAGCCTGAAGTTTGAGACAAAGTTGGCGACATGAACAGTGGTGACGACGGTGGGTTAAGAAATTCAGCCGGCCGAGGTAGCGATTGGGTTGCAATCTGGTCAGGAAAAGTCCCACAACGGTCGAGGGTTCCCGCACGACCATCTGATTAGAGCAGCGGAGCTCACCGGCGGAGGAATCGACAACGCAATGGCGGGCGGCAGAAATGGCCGAATTGCTATAATTAACTGATTTTGGCATCGTCGTGGCCGGGGGTGGTCAGATAGGAACCATGGAAGCATGTTGGAGCTCGTCGGTGGTGGTCGACGGCAGTGGACAGCGGCCAAAGGCGATGAAGCGCAGTAACGACTGTGATCAAATTGATGACTTCGGGGATGATTGTGGCTAGATCACGACAGCAGTGGCCAAACGTCCTGGTCGGGATCAAAGATGGAGGAGAGGTGAGTCGATTCACGGTGGTAGCATGGCCGGTGGTAGCCAGATGGTGATGAACAGTTCGTCGGAAAATACCTAATCACAGTTCTGTTTTGGAGAAAGTTGGGGAAGAAGTTGGTAATGATAAACGGTTAGTAATTAATCGGCTTGTTACAAGCGGTTAAATTAAATCGAGGGGTTAATAAGTTATAATCGTATAAAAATCGAACCTTTATTAAATTAAATAAGTTACAAATAATTGTATTAGTGATATCTTTAAACTATGATAATACAAATCATTTAGCGAATATAACAATAATAGTAATTAATTATTGGTTATAAATTAATAATTATTTTATTAACTATCAAGTGAGAATAGTAATGGGGATAATTAATTTAAAATGCTAAAAAGGAGTTAAATGATTATGTTACATGAATAATTAATTATATCACTAGAATTGTTGAAAATTAAATATTTAATGTGGCATATGATATATTAAAGAAATTTAATAGTGATATTAGTCATGTAGCTGGCCGTCGATGTACAGTCCATCGGAAAACACCCCAATGCATAGCTATTTTGGAGAAGAAGAGAGTTGGGGAAGAAGATGACAGTTTGGTAAATATTGGTTGACTCGATACAGGTCTAATGGGTTACGGGTTAATAGGCTAAACTAATAAATTATTATACAAAATTGCCATAATTCATAAAATACAGTTATAATAAATGGTTAATGATTAATCGGCTTATTACAATGGATTAAATTAAATAAGGGTTGAACCTTATTGAATTAAATATTTTACAAATAATTGTATTAGTAATATCCTTTAGTTAGGATAATACAAATGAGTTAGAGAATATGCTAATAATAGTAGTTAATTATTGTTTATAAATTAATAATTATTTTATTAATAGTGAAGTGAGAATTGTAATGGGGAAATTATTTTAAAATTCTAAAGGACTTAAATGATTATGTCACATGAATAATTAATTATATTACTAAAATTGTTGAAAATTAAATATTTAATGTAGCATATTATATATATTAAAGAAATTTAATAGTTATATTAGTCATGTAGTTGCATAGATTTTCTATGCGAATAAAATTATACTTATGTATAATTTTATGTTCTCATTCAGAATAGGATCGTGGTCACAGTGCAATATTATCTACAAACTAAGTCCGTATAATTATTGAAATGTTATATATTCCCTTATGACAGCCTTAGTCGCTCTGAGCCCAAATTCGACTACCATGCACCAAGTGCAACTGGGGTCATGGAATTGACTGAGTCTGACACGGGGCCACAACTGGTTTATCACTAATGCGGAATTGCCTCCGAAGGTGTGCAGGTACTGGTATAGATTGAGAGCGGGGTTAGTGGATCTTTTACCAACTAATATTCGGAGAAAATGATAATGCATTGGACTTCCTTTTTATTTATTTGAGTTATAAATATGGCTATGGGAAACGGTCTAAGACTGTGGGACAATTATTATTATGTCTTGTTTAAAACATAGTTTACTTTGAATGAGCTATACTTATGGTTTGATTTTTAAGTAACACCCGGCCAGCTAGGCCCACACTTTTGTAAAAAATGGCGGGTCGTTACAGTTGGTATAAGAGCACGGTTTCCCAAAAGCTCACATTATATGACTCAAGTACCTTGTTGAAGAGTCTAATACTTATGATTCCCTAATGCAGTATGTCATTAGTATATTAGTGGACTCACTAACAAACCTAAGTAATCACAGAAAGCAAAAAAAATTTCAGCATAACATTGGTATGGGACGGTGTGCTGCTTATGTGTCATGATAAGTGCACATGACACCTAAACCAATGAGCATATATTGGACGCCTTTACAATCAGCGGTGTTATCTTTGTAGTATGGGTGGTATGAGATGCCTTTGCGATATGGATAAGAGTGTCATGGGACAATGTGCCCCACTTTAGCAATGCATGTGAATGGAAATGCTTAAAAATAATAATAATGATGAAAAAAAAATTTAGGAATATAACGGAATGTGTGTTGGGCTAGATTCTCACGGCCATACAGGGACTAGAGAGGCTTCAGAAAATACCAGTTATGTAGTTCATAACATGGCACAGCGGTTACCGGGATGGGTAGCAGGGAATGGAGCTCCAAATTTGGCTGCGGGTCCTAGTAACATCCCAAATAGGGATCGGTGGAGCGCCCAAGAGCGGGTAAGGGTAGTGTGAGGGGAACTTCCAAACCCCGTGCCACCTGTAGTCTGACAAGTGGTACTGCCATTTTAGATGACAGTGATCGTTAAACTGTAGAGAAGTTCCAGAAGAACGGAGATGAAGTATTCATTGTAAGGACTGACCCAATGAAGGCGGAGAGCTGGATTGATATTATTGAGAAAGCATTTAGAGCTCTATCTGTGCCTCATCGCCATCAAGCAAGGTTGACTACATGCATGCTTCAGGAGGAAGCATCGTATTGGTGGAAGTCCATGGAGAAGACTACGTTCCATCAACAGGAGATTTCATCCATTTAATGGGCAGAGTTTGTGACCGCTTTCAATGGACAGTACTTTTCAGAGTCCGTTATCCAAAAGACATCACTGGAATTCGCCACTCTGGCTTAGAGGGAAGATTCGGTCCGGGAATATGCTAAGAATTTCTTGCAGTTGGAGCGATTTGCACTTGAGATTTTGGCAACTGACAAGGCTAGACTGGACAAATTCTTCTAGGGGTTGAAGACAGAATTGAGGAGTAGATTTGCGACGGCGCTAAGAGGCACTATAACCAACGTAATTGAGGCAGCCACTACTCATGAATTGGTGTACGATCATGACCGTGCACAGAAATAGAGGAATGCTCCTATGCAATATAGGAATGCCAACAAGGGTAGTAGCAAAAACCGGTTAGTAGAACACCAATAGCAGAACTATCAAAGGAACGTCGATGGGAACCGCAAAAGGAAGTTTCGGAAGATTCCGTATCGACTATGTAAAAATTGCAACAAGATGCATTTAGGGCCATGCAATAAGCCCAGTAGGTGCTACAACCGCGGAAGGTTGGGACACATGCAAAAGGAGTGTCGTCAGCCTCCGAAGCGATAACCAGAGCAGCCTGAGAAAGGAAGGGCACCAGCTCCTATTCGCTAATTGGAACCTACACAACCGGCGGACGAAGGGAAGGCAAAACTTTACGAGGTTGAAATCGAGGACATTGATGAGGATGACCACACAGTTCAAGGTAAAATTTTTTATTCAAAGTGTTAGTGTGGATGTTCTATTTGACTTGGGGTGTACACATTCATTACGATCATCCCGATTAGTTAAGAGTTTATGACTCCAAACATCTTCATTATCCAAGACTTATAGGGCCACTACTGCAACGGAAAACGGGGAAGTCACAACATTAGGAGTGACTAACCTATCCTTGGATATACAAGGGAAACCCTATGTATGGAATTTCATTGTCTATGGGATAATAGGCTTTGATGTATTGTTGGGAATGGACTAGTTGTCTGCACAGCAGGCTTTTCTCGACTATAAATGGAAGAGAGTGTTGATAAAACCTTGTAATTATGAGATGAGGGTCATTTTCCAAGGGTCATGGCATGATCCATCCTCTTGTACTGTGTCGGCTAGTGAGACAACTAAGTTTTTGGGTGAGGGTTGTCAAGCCTTGTTGGCTAACCTAGTGGGGTCTGATTCCGAATCCAAAGAACTGTCCATGATTCATAAGGTAGCAGAGTTTCCGGAGGTATTCCGAGATCAACTTTCAGGGTTACCTTCTAAGAGAGCAGTGGAGTTTGTCATTGACCTAGCACCTGGAGTAACACCAAATTTCTAAAGCACCATACCGTATGGCTCCAGCTGAACTCAAAGAGTTAAAGAGTCAACTAGAAAAGTCTAACTAGTGCACCAGTCTTGACGTTGCCAAATGGCAATGAAGGATTTGTGGTCTTCAGTGATGCATCTCTGGGAAGGTTAGGATGGGTCCTTATGCGAGATGGTAAGGTGGTGGCTTATGCCTCTTGCCAGTTGAAGATATACGAGCAAAATTGTATGACCCATGACTTGGAACTGGCAGCAATGGTTTTTGCTATGAAGATATGGAGACATTATTTGTATGGAGCCCAGTTTGAAGTCTTCACTGACCATCAGAGTTGCACAGCGGAAGCGTGGTGGTCCCATAACCCACAGGTCCCAGGATCGACAAAAAAGTTATGCTGATACTCGAAGGAAGGACCTAGAGTTCCAAGTTGGGGAGTGTGTGTACCTAAAGACATCTCCTAGGAAGGGAGTGATCAGAATTTAGAACATTAGGGAAGTTGAAGCCAAGATTCATAGGACCCTTTCCAATCCTGGATCGAGTCGGAAATTGTGCATATAGATTAGCATTACCACTAAGCCTCGATGGTGTACACAATGTTAATCATGATTGTCCTGTTAAAGTTATGATATTTCGGGGACGAAATATTTCTAAGTTTTGGAGATTGTAAAGACTTGGTGGGATCGAATGTGTGAAAATTTAATTTTTTTTCCAATTAAATGAAATGTCGTTAGCTAGTTAAGAATGAATTACCCGGTTAAGTGAAAAGTATTATTTAACCGGTTAATTATAGTTAAATCGGTTGAGTCGACTACACCATTTACCCGCTATCTGGTTAATTATTAATTACCCGGTAAACTGTAAGGTATTATTTAACCGGTTAAGTATCATTTAACCCGTTAAGTGAACCATATTATTTACTCGTATAACCGGTTAAGTGAACCATCTCATTTAACCGTTTAAACCAATTAAGTGAACCGTATCAATTACCCATTTACCCGGCTAAGGGAAACACGGGTGAAGTGTGTTTTCACATATCCTAGCAATCATTTAATTATATAAG
>JAVDBV010052221.1:0-13323 GCA_032619315.1 Piper longum
ATCATTTTGCATACGTAATTTCATAGAGATATAGAAATTGGGTGCGAATGATAAGTTTATGGTGAATCTAAGAGATGTCATAAATAATTAATTCCCGTGGTTAATAATCCAAATGTGCAATTCATAGGTAAAAATGATAACTTTCATCATATAGAGCACTAGGTGACATTGAAAATCCTAGGTTTGTCGTCGTGAAATTTAATTTAAATATTGCATCTTAGATTAGTTTAGTCTTAATCCATATTTAATCATTCTTTGAATTCATTTCTATTTAAGTATAATTAATTAAAGTAGTTTTGGTAATTGATAATTTCTAGTAATAATTCCTCGTGGGACGATACTTTCTTATCACTTTTATTACTTGATTCGGCACGTGCACTTGCGTTATAAATTCCACATCAAGTTTTTGGTAAAAGAGTTATCAATAAGTCTATGGTGAATCTAAGAGATATCATAAATAATTAGGTTAAAATTATTTATAGGTAAAAATCTAAGTCGAATATGCAATTCATATGTAAAAATTATAACTTTAATCATATATAATACTAAGTGAAATTGAAAATCCTAGGTTTGTCGTCTTGCAATCAGTTTATCATTTAAATATTACAATTTTAGATTAATTTAGTCGTAACTCATAATTAAATCATTATTAGAACTTATATTTATTTAAGTATAGTTAATTAAATTAGTTTTTGTAATTGAGAATTTTTCCTACTAATTCCTCGTGGGACGATACTTTCTTATCACTTTTATTACTTGATTCGACACGTGTACTTGAATTATAATTTCCACATCAGCTGCCATGGAGACCATGGATGAGGCACGTTGGAGCGAAAGAGCAACTTGGTCTTGAGCGGCGAGTTGTGGTCATTGCTTGGAGGGCATGACTAACATTGCATGAGTATTGGAGCATACTCGGTAGCGTGAGACGATGGAGGTCGACTGTCACAAATATACCATGATGGTATAGCAAGGTCTCTTTGGTTCGGTCAAGGTAGGAGAGCATGCCGAACTTACCAAAATTGGAGAAGTGTCGGTAAATATTGAGTGAATATACTTGTGCTGGACTATGAAGATGTTGGTTGAAGGCTTCGGTAACTTTCGGTGAAGTGTTGGGGAAATCGCTAGGCAGCAAGTACCCGACTTGCCCGAAAAACTTGCCTGCGGGCTGCCGGAAGGGCACCCGACCGTCATCCGATGTGTAAACGAAAAAATTTCGTGACAGAGAAGAAGCACATGTGTTCGTGGATGCCAAGAGATGCTAAGGGTAGAATATCTTGGCAAACAAACCCCTATGTAGCGAGTTTTGGTCGTAGGTGCTGGTAGAGCAAGTTTGGCTGTCACTCCTAAGGACTAACAAAAGTTTCCTCTGCTATATAGGGAGGGGAATGGACTTGCAATGGGGTGTTGCTGGTTGGTACACCCCCTCCTACTCATTCAATGGGTTCCTAGCATGATGGGGACAATGGGTGGGGGTCTTGGCGAACTTCGTTGGTTGCAGGACCTTTGTAGTTCCTCATGCTTGCTTGGTGTCAAGTACGAGCGGTGTTGGCGGGCAACACCGGCCAAGGCTGAAGTGGCTAGAAGTTACACCCGCTAAACCAAGAAGGTGGACTGCTATGCTTGAGGCGTTAGCTAAGCATAGGCGTGTTTCCTACTAGAACGTTGGTTGGGTGAAAACCACGTTGCACCCGCTAAACCAGGAAGGTGGACCGCTATGCTTGAGGCGTTAGCTAAGCATAAGCGTGTTTCCTACCGGAACGTTGGTTGGGTGAGAACTAGGCCACACTCTAGCAAGTTCACGGACGCTTGCTAGCCAATCGAGATAAGCGAAGTTTACCCATATTGGATCGAGACGGATGCTGGGAAACTAAGCGATGCTTGTTGGTTCTTCGTATTGCAGAGGCACACGAGACTCTGTGGCGGTAATGAGAGGGGACATTATCGGGCCGATAGTTAGTGGTGCACTACCGTGCCATGCTCATGCCTTGCGAGACAGGTTTTGCGGGACCTTTGAGCAACGGTGCTTGGTTGCGATAGCCTCGCACTCGGGCTGTGTATTGTGGACACCTGGAGCGGTTAGATGCATGACAGATGGACTAGATACGTGAAGCACGGTGTTGGATGCCGTTTATTCTGCTGCGCTATCGTCAGGCTTATGCGTGCTGATCCTGATCGAAGTCAAGGAGCGGCCTAAAGTGTCAAACCAATGAGAAGGCTGGCCCAAGTTCTGGAGTGAATTGGGTGCCGCACGTCGGGAGTCGACTGGGAAGGGTTCGCTCGCGTAACAGCCCGCTGCGATGCCACTCCCAGCCCCGGCGGGTGCGACAGACCCCCCCCCCCTCCCATGGTAGAGAGAGAGAGAGAACGATGTTATATTACACAAATATAACCTAGGAGACCAATCAGCAAAGTAAATTTCTACTTTTATCCGCTGGAAATTGCAATCCGAATAACGGTTAAAGCTTATAAGGAGTACAGCTTGATTTTCATGTCTTTCAGTTGGGAGGTCATAAGTGCCCCTTTTCAAACACTTGCTGCCAGTGTTTTTTTTTTACTGCCAGGGTTCGTTGATGGGACGAGAAAAGTGGCATCAAGTGAAGAGTGCAATTGAAGTTTCACCAGTGGGCTAGCACTTTCGGGTTTTATTATGATGATTCGGTGCTTCCTCCAGTCGAAGACGCAAGTAAAAAAGGGCGCTAATTTGACGCAAATTTATGACCCAAAAATTTCGCTTATTTCAAGCCTTAGCCATATACCATGTATGTATATATAATATGATAATGACTATATAAGCAGCTGCCGCATATATAATCTCATGAACACGACAACAAGATTATGTAGATTTTATTAAAAGAATTAACTGTCAAGCAAGAGATAGGAACAAACAATAGATCATGAAAGGGAAAACTCAGTAAGCCCATGGTAAACAAATAAATAGGGCGTGTAAAAGGTCATACGAATACATGGTTGTCGTTTACTGTTGAATTTTCAAGCTCTAGATCAACTATGACTGCGGAAGCAACTGAGCTGTTATTATCCAGGGGGCAGGGCTGTCTCACATTAATTAATCACAAGGCCGATGAGACTAGATACCTACCTCAATTCGTACCAATCCAGGTCTTAGCTAGACGATGCCAAGTCACTTTCGAAGTGGTGCCGCGAGTGATCGATTAAAGCATTTCGAGCTTAGTGGTAAAGACTAAAGAAAGATAAAAATAATGCTTGTCGTGAAAAGGTAGGAGACAAATTTGTTGTTTTGGGGATAATTGTAGCTCTATTGCTATGCTGTAAACTTGCAGTTGGAGGCCAAAGTGGGGCAACAAAATAATTTAGGCAGGCCTCAAGCGTGCGCATGCTTATGGCCCTGGTTACTTAATCGAAGGGTTGATGAAGAAAAAGCTACCATTTGCTTGGCGACAATCCCTTCCCAACATATAAGCAGCCACTTGGGGTACTGGTCACTAGTACGTTGGAAATTATAGAAGCATGCAACTCGGTTTTAAAACTACTTTGGCCCGTCAGTGCCCAAGAAATTTGTTGCCCTGCTTTACCCATAACTAGTGCTAGAAAAACAGTAATGAGCCTCACATGGGGGGCAAAAACAGCCCGTAGGATTAGAACTTAAAAGGCAACGCGGCCGCATTCCTTTAATATTAATATCATTATAGCGCGTGATCAAAAAATGGCCCCTGTGCAGAGAGTAAACAATGTGTGTCTCCCTCCCTAATCAACCCCAATTGATGGGCTCATAATGCCATGCTTAATTACAAATATTAAACCGCACTGCCAAAACGGAAAGCAATGCCTACATTGTAACCCCTATATATAGAGAGAGTAATAACATAGAGGATGGCCGTTTTTTTTTTTTTAATATTTTGCAAAGCAGAGTATAGCCCTATTACAATAATGAACACATGCTCAAAAGAAAAATGAACTAGCAGGGGACAGAGAATAAAAAAGGTCAACGACTAGGTGTACATTCACATTATATACCCCGTTTCGTCAGGGCAATATTTCACGGAAAAGGTACAGTTTGGTAGATGAAAAGAAGCAACATGGTGTTGACGCATTTAAGATTTACTTTGCCTAATGTGGTCGAACTTTCGCAAGACCCATTTGCAAGCTGGCCGGCAATGCACAGAGATCAAACGGTGCGTGCGACATCATCCGCCATGTTTGGAGTAGAGGCCGGGGGTACAGGGAGAATAATTGGGAATTAGCTAATAGATTCTGAGAAAGGGTAGAGAAGGGAAGAGGAAGCGGTGATTAAGTGAAAGCTGCCTAGATAGATATCTGCTGTCCATAGCTTTGGGGACATTCCTTAAAGTGCCATATGTATACACATGATCTAATCTCTCGCCAATAAAACCAGGTGGGGGGATTGGAGCAGAAATGGTGAAAAAACGAGTCGGATCGCAGGAAACGAATACCATTGCTTGCTGTTGATCATCTCCACCAGATCTAATCGCATTTCAAAAGGGAGGAAAAGAGAAGATATGATCGAGATGTAGAATCTCTGGGGGCAATCTCTTTTTGACCCGAGCCGCAAGCCCCATCCCCCCCAAGCCATGCATCTCCTCCCATTACCCCCTTTGATTTGCAACCATCATTACTGTGTGACGCCATTTCTACCCATCACTCGAGCTCTTGCGGGCCCGCCCATCCCACAAAGCAAAAGGGGGACGATCCCATTCCCTCCCTCCCTCCTCTGAAGCGTCGCACAAGCACACAATGTGAACTAAAGATTTATAAAAACCAAATGTGTCTGAACTATGATCATCAATACAAGAAAATAGATTTTATTCCTTTCAATTCTGATAGTAACCCCCCAAGACAGTGATAATTAAGTTAAACGAAACTTGCATGGAAAACATAAGAGTTGAAGTTGGTTAAAAGCGTTAACTTAATAATAAATTTACAAGATTAAACCATTGGCAATGGCGCGATTAGTGTCCAGGTGGGTGGTCTCGTACACCGGCAATTCCTCCCTGTACCTATCCACGCCGATCGAACCAAGGTTCTTGAGCTCGAACAGATCGGAGCTCGCGTCGCTTGCAGCGTCGTCGTCGTCGTCCCCCGCCGACATTATCACCTTGTGAACGGCAAGCGCCTCCCTCCTCATCAATATCTCTGTCTTGGTCCGGTACCTATTGAGGATGCGGCTCGCCGCCGCTTCCACCCGCTTGTTCTTCTCCATGATCTGCACCCTCTCCTCCTCGTAGAGCGACTTCTGGCCGCATGGCCGGCAGTCCTCGTTGACGATGACGCTCACCGGGTCGAACCTCACGGACCTCTTGGCGCCGCCGGTGACGGACTTGCCTCTGGAAGAAGGTGTCTTGCTGAGACAGGACCTTGAGTAGGAGGAGGCAGGGGAGCATGTGGAAGACGCCGGCGCCGCCAACCCCAAGTATTCCTCGCCGTTGGACGACGAGGACAGTTTCGCTTTCTTCGCCGTGCCCGCGGTGGCGAAGAGCGAGTTGAGAAATCCAGCTAGCCTCGCCCCGGGGGAGACTGGTTGCTTCTTCGACTTCTTTGGGCTGGCTCTGCTTTTACCCTTCGTCTTGTTGTAGCTGCTCATTTCGTCGTGCTCTCGGCGGTAGGAGAATGGCTTCAAGAAGGTCTGCCGGTGCTTGGTAGGGTGGTGGTTCTGGCTCTGGTCGGCTGGAGCAGGATCTGGGCATGCCCTCACTGGCTTCGGCCTTGCTGCATGGTAGACAGACTCCGCCTCGGAGGAGGAAAATCCGCCATAGCTCGACTCGGAAGAGGTCGAGGTGGAGTGAGCCATGGTATACCGGCGCTGGAAGGCGTCGTAGTCGGAAGATCGCCGGACGGACACGAAGCTCTTCTCCGACCGGAAGGCCGTTCGCCTCTCCTCCTCGAACGCCTTTCGGATGGCGGCGCCATTGTCGTTATCGTACCGGCCGGCGACGCGACTCGACTTCTTCTGGACGGCTTCCTTGCACGCGACCAGCTCATCTTCGTGGGCATCCTCTCCTTCGTCGATAGAACGATAGATTGCATCAAGAAGCGTGGAGGAAAAGGAAGGGTTGCTGTGCCGGGAGGCCGGTCGCGACCGGCTCTGCCGAAGTGAATAGGCCTCCCATGAATCCATGCGACGGGACTGGTAGCTAGGAAGAAATGAAAACAGTGGGATATGGTGGTTGAGAACGAACGTAATGCAGGGGCTGTCTAGGTAGCTAGCTAGGTGTAAATTGTGCACATGGAACATGAAGAATCATGTGGGAGAGAGGAGGAGCTTGGTGAGGTAGCTGGTATGGGATAAGACATAGAGCAATCAAAAGGCTATGGAGCACGCGCAAGAGGGAGGAGGCAATATGGGAGGGAGGGGATGGGGGAGGGGTGAAGAGAGGAGGGGGAGTAGAGGTTGAAGGTAGGAGGGGCCTGTGCATGCTCAAACCTGCTTTTATTTATAATGTGTCTATACATTGTCACCCAGGTTTACTGTTTAATGGGTGGCTATTTACTAGTAACAAGCTCTGATTTTTGTTATCTAACGACCATACGTTGTAATCAAACCCTACCGTAATTGTATCGTCCGATTTTGGATAAATCTCATGCTTAGAATTGATAATAGCTTGATAAGCTAGCAGCAGAGTTCGAATAAAAACTCAAATTATGTAATTTGATGCGATTCGACCTTCGACAAATATTTGATGCTGTTCAACTTAATTCTCAAAAGTCTAATTTTTCATGGGTCTGCACAACTCATTATATATACTTATATAATTGGGCCTGCACAGCTTTATTTATATTTTTAATGCCTCCTTTTGCTCCTGTAATTTAAATTACGACAAAAAAAAAACGTTTGAACTTGAAGTCATCAAGAGCTCTTGCTTGACGTTTTTAAAATTAAAACAAATCAAAACAAGTAGAGCATGAACACTCAAAATGAGTTTCTAAATTACTTGGAAGTACTCGACTCACTAAAGTATGAACTCATCATGTTAAACCAAACTTAAACAATTTTTTTTGGGAATAAGCTGAACATTAATGTAAGAATGTTGAAGTAACTCGCTACTCACAGCAATGAGACGATAGGTCAAGCATGCTCGCGTCGGACCCTGGGGCTACACGAATATTGGCTCCACTGAGAGTACTTACTAAATGAGTCTTTTAAGTTTTTCTTAGCTCTAGCTTAATTTGTTTGTCTTTGTGTTCAAACTTAGGTTCATTTGTCTTTACAAATTGCAATCAATCAATTAATCGAGACAATAGATGTTATTGGTCTGTACATAGAATTGATCTTTGACAACAAATGTCGTGGCCTTAATTTTATTCAATTCAAAGCTGAAACGTCATCTGTGCAAAGAATCCATCTTCATCCTTAATTAATCCAGTGAATTGTGCAACTCATTCATTACTTCGTTGCCAAGGTCAACTAAGGATGAAGATGGAACCATTTTACATAATCTTGGATAAAACTGAACTGATGACATTGTTGTCAAGATAAATTTTAAATAGAGATGAATCAAATTGATTGTATTGATTAACGGGTAGTTTTGCTTCCTTAACACATTACTCACCGGGTATATCATTCCTGCTAAAATATTTAAAAGCAAGATTTCTCAATTTTCCATAATGTTATTGCATAAAAACTAGCTAAATTAATTAAATTTCATATTAAAGCCTTATTCTTTTAATATATTAGGTATCCTTTAAAAAAAGCTAATATAAATATAAGGAACAAATAGTTGGATTTTGCTAATAAGCTAAATATTTTCACACTTTTTGGCTGGGACGGTTAACAAATTATTAGGCTCAAGATCTTTGGAGAATCATTTGGACTAGTGAGGAAGGGTAATGTTGAGGCACACGCCTTTGGGCAGTCATGCTAGTGTTATAAAAAATAAAACTGTAGGACCACATTTGGTTAAACCTCATGGTTAGAGGGAAAACAGGGGTTCAAATTAGCTTGCTCGAATCGGCGTTCTTATTGTTTGCTACCTGGTCGGTTGGTATCCCCTTGCTGTTGTTATTAGTGGAAGCCTTTCATTATAGCCAATCTTGGAAGATCATTAAATGTAATCAATTGTAGGCGTATTCAAAAATCGTGTTTAGTAGAATCTTTATGAGTTAAATATTAGCATTTGCATTTTTGTCTCTGTACAATAAGGATTCTTATATCTTTAATTTAATACTCAATTCAAACTAATAATCCATATCTATTCTTAATAAAAGAGAAATTATAAGTACGTTCAGATGAATCCATTATCTATTTTTGATGAAAGTGAAATTTAAAATACATTGAGATGAAAAATCAAGAGATTTAACCAATGAATGTTAAAATGAATTAAATTTTATTATTGGAGGAAAGTTTAGGGGTAAGCATGGTTTGGTTAATCGATCAAACCGATTGAACCAAATTCTATATTTAGGTTAGATGCTAGTCTAATTTGCTTGTAGTTTAGTTGAAATTGAAAATCAACCAAATTTAGTTTTGTCGGTTAGTATATTTTTAATCAAAACCAATTAAACAAAATAAATTAAAAAATTAAAAAAATCTATTTATATTAATTCTTTTATTTTTTTCTTCATTTAGACGTGCTTTTATATATTTATATTCATCATTATATATAACAAAGATTTATAAAATTGTTATTTTGGCTCAATTTATTAAAAATAATTTATTTATTTATAAAAAAATAAAAATTTAATATATTATATATTGTGTGCATATTATACAATATTTTAAATTAAAATATTATTCATATGAATTTTAGTGATAAGTTTATGATTAACCTCTAAATACACGCTATCAATTCTTTATTTGTTAAATAAAATATAAAAATAATTATAGTAAATGCTTAAGAATGAATATTAATGATACAAAATTTTCTTTATCATTTTGGTTAAGATCAAACCAAACCAAATTATTTTAGTTTGGTCTACTTAATTAGCAATTGCACGTTAATTCTATTAATTAAAAAAATAGTTCGATTTTGTTCTAACTAAACTAAGAAACTATAACGAGTATTTCATTTTTTTTTTAAATAATTAGAGTACAAAAATACTCCTCCTTGCCCTGGGCCAAACTGGCCCAGATGCCAGCGTCCACATCTAGGCCAACGGCAACAGTGGTCGGTAGCGGCTGCCGAAATGGCCAAGATCCGGCCCTTGTAAAGATATGGCTGAGTGAAGTTCTCGCATCCACGGCCGGTGGCAGCCAAATCCGGTAGCGCCGTGGCTAGCCGCCGCGGTCGGCAATCAGACCTAGCCGTCGACCATGACCGCTGGCAACGAATCAACCTCGCCCGGGCCACTGCCGGCCTTGGAGGCCAGATCTTGGCCGTTGGCATAAACTCTAGAACAAGACTTTGAAGAGAGCAACAGTACTAGTACCGTTAACTTACATACTTCACTAGCTGCTTGGAAAATAAAAAAAATCACTTCACTCGCTGTTGTGTGTGATGCATGTCTCCACTAATACTTTTCTACTTGTCCGGTAATTGAGTCCTTCGGCATCAACGTTATAGTACAGCACAGTTCACAGCTTAAGGAGCTCGCTTAGAGCATCTAGTAATGAGAAGTGCTAGTTGCTCAAGGAGGGAGCTTTTGCGGCAAGCAATGATGTTGATATCCTCTTACCTTCACGTGTATGACGGGATCGGCGCATAAAGCAGCAGTGTTTAGTGGGCTACCAAGGGCCATCACACGAGGATTCCTAGTGGATACCTTTTTGCCAGCGGGGATAAACCCCATCATTCCCTTCCTTGCAAAAAAGGTGCCTCCCCTCCATTTTTTTTTTGTTACTGGATAATCGCTTGCTATATATCTCAACAATGGTTTGCTCAATTTAACTATAGTTTATGTACACAAGCATGCTATACTTTACATACACGCATGGGATATAAGGCAACGACCAATGTAGCTTCGGCTTCACAGTTCACACTTCACACCATACAAGTTAGCACAACGAATGTGACTTTTCTTCGTGAAAAGAATGGAACGAGAAAATGCCTTGCTTTCGATATTGTTAAAAGAATAGAAGTTCGCTACCTGATCGTTTCTTGCTTTGGCAGAGTAGACCTCCCCACTGCGAACTACAAGGTGATCAAAGGCAGGGTTGGAAAACATTGTCTTCAGCGATAACTATGTCCCCGACCAAGACCAAGACACTTACTCTCCTCTCGTCTTCTTCTCAATATACTAGTGAAATGGATTTTCAAGGGGATTGGGAGAATCTGATTCCAATCTTATTCTATTGGGAAGTTCATCCCGAGCTAGCTACCTGATAGTTGGTCGAAGATGCCAAGTGGGTTCGTCTCAAATATTCATATAAATATGCAAGTACATCAGAACCACCTTTTTTTTTATTAACATTTTTTCGTTGTATGGAAAAAATAAATGGGAGACCAAACGGGGATGGTTCCCACTTATTTACCCCGTCTTGGGCCGCATTGCACTCGGGTTGAGATGACAAAAAGCTTGGAAGATAGCGAAGGCGATCACTAATCATTGCACTCGTGGCTCCCCGATGCTTCAACCCTGCCCACTGTTCGATCCCCAGTGCACAGTCTGATGCGATTCCTAAAGCTGCCTTCTTGCGCATACGAACAGGACCTCGGGTAAACTTCTTCTTTTGATTGTATTTAAATCAAATGCAAAGAATAAAAGAAGAAATCAGAAGAAGAGGCTAAACAAATGAAAGAATGGAACTGGTTGGTTGCTTCACCACTTTATTACCCACATGGACTCCCTGCTTTAGCGCCATGTTGCTTCAAATTCTTGTTTACGACAATCGTTAACATAACGTACAAACCAAGCTGGCTAATATTGACGCCGAGATGAACAAACCCGCAAAAAGAATTGCACAAAACCGTACACGATCGCATTATGTATGTATCACAAGTGGTTCGAAAAAAAGTTGGTTTAAAGAGGATGGTCCCCAGCTTGGCTTTGTTTGATCGATCAAACCTCCCGTCTTGGATCGCGCACAAAAGCAAACCGCCCCATTTGAATAGCCAATTTTCCATGCCATTAGACAGGAAACGGGATTCATATGAAGTCCAAACCAGTTGTTGATCTATGCAGTGGACATGGCAGGCATGACAACTTGTTCGCATTCATCTTCAAAAGGCACACGAGACATTAGCATTGCACTAACCACCATGGCCCCTGCTTAAGCCTACAAGATCTAGTGGAATTTCAAGACTGTTGTGGGAAGGGTCCCATGGTGACTAAAAGTAGGAGTTTTAGAAAATAGAATATATGGTCATCGTCAATATTAGAAGAAACCAGCTAGGTGCCTTATCTCGTTATCTTGATTTGCCATCCGAATTGAAGTTTATCATCTTCACTCCACTTGTGTCTACCCTGATAGTAGCCCACCCTACACAGAATCTGCAGACAAGATAAAGAAGCCCGATATTGCTCTTAACATTGACCCACCAGCTACTGACTGCGTTGAAACGATCGGGGTTGCCATTTACGTGATGGATGTAGATAAGTAGTCTTGCTAGTCAATCTGGAGACGAGAAATCCGTATCATTTGGGCCAGCGTCGATGACTCATACCCAACCTTCGTCGCAAGTTGAGGGGTTCAATCATCTGGCCTTTGAGCAGTTGTAATACGGTGGAAAGAGAGCGCACCAGAAAGCTCAAAGGTATAGCGGAGGATATATTCTAATATATACGTCTATTTACATCACACGATTCTCTCTGGGACTGTTCTCATCGAAACAAACATATGGTTCGCACAGTAAAAGTGGCCTAAGCCGACTAACTATGTTTGTGGAAGTCCTTATATCAATCTTATTCAACTACCTAGCCAGGGTACGTGGGAATCCTGTTGTGCATAGTTTGCTATAGCATTTGACATACGTTCAATTCATTTGATAATTTAAGTTGTGTTTAAAAAAAAAAATCTGATAACATGTTTATATGTAATCGGGAGCGATAAACGACACATGCTGTCATGTGATGATCGGTATATATATCCCACCGATTATCAAACAAACCCCCTGCTCTGCACCATTTGGTGTGGTCATTTAGCTACTTGATGTAATTTCAAAGGAGTTAAGTTATTAGTGTTACTAAATATGTATCTGTTCAAATAACAGCGCCGCAATATTATTCTGTTCACGACCCAATTTATTTACAAAAATTGGCGTGTTGACTTTGTCCACTTTGAGCTCCTTTAGCCCGTGGGGGGGAAAATCATTTGTATTTAAAGTGTGGATTGAAATATGAAACTAACGAGTGACTACCGTTTAGGGAGAGTACGTAAAGTACAACTTATATAACTTATTCTGTTAACTATATTTTGTCGTGATAATGTAATTATAGCACATTTAACAAGCTTCACCACCACGAGATCTTTCAATTTATTTCTACATTTAATAGTTGTTATGATAAGATCATCTTTATAAGCGATAATAAATTATAAATTTTAAATTTTAATTAATTAATTTTAAATAGATAAATTAAACTATTAATTGTACTTTAGGTCTATTAGAACAATCAAGTAATAGGTTAGACTATGAGCATTAGCTAGGCTATTGGTCATAGCTTAAGAAGGATATTTACTAAGGCTAGTGAAGGGCAAAGCGAAGGAATTTCAATAATAAAATTTCTTAAGGTGATTAGAATATAAGATTTCTCAATTTAATCCAGTCGGCGAAGAAAGATGTAAGATGGGGCTAGTGACGATCCAAGGCTGGGGTTAATGATACACTACGTGTAGGAATTTTAAAAATAAAATTTCTTAGGTGAGTGGATTATGATATTTATCAAATTAGTTATATAATTCATACTTACCAGATAAGATTTTATTTATAAATGAGAATGAATTATACATCTTTACCTTCAGTTAACTATATTTGAAGAGATAACTTAGATCAATTCACTTACACTTTAGGTCAAGTTGTTATAAATAGTATTAGAGCCAACCTAGTTCCTTATTAGATAGTTGGTTGGATTAGGGTCATGAGCTAGGCCACTGGTTACACTAATCTTCTTAAGGCGGGTAGATATAAGACTCACTTTGTAACGACCCGCCCGAACCGGGCCAAGTGTTACTTAAAAAGTTAAATTTTATAAACATAACATGCAAAAACTTGAATTATAATATGGCAAATAAATCTAGAAATTTATTAATCATAAAAATAATAAATCATATTCTAAAAATAAAATAACAATATAATTATAGTATATAAATACCCAACTAAACACGAGTAGTTATTATATACATTCGTGTTAGTAAACACATAATTAATTAAATAATTTTACTATAATTCAATAAATAAATAACAATTTGTCAATATTTATTAATCATGAATAATAATAATATCATATTTATAT
>JAVDBV010052225.1:0-10011 GCA_032619315.1 Piper longum
CCTACTCCGTACCTACACATGAGATCTAAATACTAACGGCCGATAACTAAATGATGCATCAACCAGTCATAATAATCACAATATAATCAGAGTCAATCAAACAATTCAATAATCATTAATGTAAATAATTCTAAGTCCTCATATTCATGCTAATTTTATTATATTTTCCTAAATTACATCCTAGCCACTTATTATGCTCATCCTCGATCTATCTCATTAGATCTCTTAGTCCTCATCATGTCAATCATGCATTTCATTACTTCCTTCATGCTCGAACTCTTATCATTATAGTCAATCAATCCTAGCATGCTCTCTAACAATCATCAATCATAAATACTAAACTTAGAGGCAATTATACCTCGCGTCGTCGGCAATCGGCGACGGCTAGAGTTTCGGCATGCGTACATCTCGAACCTCGAATTCGACGCTCGACAGCGTCCGAAGCTCGATCGGGTTCGACCGGTGAAGCCCGCGGAAGCTCTGGTGAATTCCAGCGAATTCGTCCAATTCCGGTTTTCCGACGAGTTTCGGTGGTTTTCCGACAGGTTAAGCGGTTTTTTGGCAACTTTCCGACGGTTTTCAGGCGAGATTTGCCGGCGGCATCTATCGACCGAATAGGGGCCGAATAGAGTACCATTGGAACCGTCTCAACGAACCCGACACATCTGCGGTGTCGGCGTGGCCGACAGAGACGGTGGCTCGCCGGAAAATAGAGAAAACCGGCGTGGCGGCCGTGGTTTGCTAAATCGGGCCGGCCAGGGCGGCGATCGGAGGCGGTGTGGTCGGGAAAGGTAGCTGGGAGGTCGAGGGGCTCGAGGCAGCCACTGGACGGCGATGGCGGCGGTCGCTGGTGCCGGAATCGGCCCGCAAATGCGTCGCGGCCGCGGCGATTCTGGGCATCGTGGCGGCGTATAGCGGCCAAGGTCGGTCGGGGTGACACGGCGATGGCGTGGTGGGGCGGAGCGGCGCCGGTCGGCGGCCGGGCGGCGCCGACAGCGACGGCGGCGGCCTCAAGTGGGGTGGTGCTAGGGTTTGGAAGAAGGGGGAAAATGTCGGGGGAGAAGAAAAATAGCTGGGTGGCATTCTTGTAAATATTACTTAACTCGACTCCATCTCGAGTCAAAATAATTATTTACTAGAAATAAATTCTAAAAAAAATCCAAAAAATCAGAAAAAAACCCATAAAATAAAATAAACACATAAAAATCAAAATGACATGCTCTATAACTATCAACCCACCCAAACTACCCGTAACGCGTCCTAACTCGATAAACCGCCTAAAAATATTTCTGCGATCAAGGTGCATAAAAATAAAAACTGTATTGCATACTTCTATATATTTAGACAACTCATTCTTTTCTGCTGTATTCATGACGTTATCATCATATACTTGGGTACACATGACCCCTCATAGCTCATACACGCGACCGGCGTCGGCTCAGTACACGTGTTCTGAAACATACTCGACTCAAAAATAATGGTCGAACCGACCGGTTCTAAATATAAAACCCTGACTCGAATCGTGGGTTTTACAAGAGGGAGGAGTGGTCTACAAACCCAAAGTGATCGTCGCCAGAGTTCGCCATTGCAATCTCCGAAAAAAGCCAAGAAAAGTCGATGAGAGCTGATTTTACGGCGGTTTTTCGACGAGAGCCGGTTGTTCCTGGCCTTGAAGTGGTGCCAAAATTGAAGAATGTGAGGTGATATTTGGATCTGGGTGGAGTTCCACCGAATCGAGCGGCTGTAGTCGCCGGAAAATTTTGAAAATTGGCCCACCTGTGAAGACAGAAGACAACATTGAAGAGCAGACAACAGAACAGGGAAAATACGGATTGTGGCTGTCGTTTTTCTGTCCCACTCTAGTGTTCCCGACTACTTAGTGGTACCCAAAGTTACTCTAGTGAGGATTTCTAGAAACCCAACTTGAGTAAAACCGGATCTAGCAGCCGCTGTCGCCAGAGAAAATTAAGAAAGAAACCCACCGGATAAGGCTGAAAACAAAGCAGAGGAAAGTAGCAGCAAAGGCAGATCTTTGTGGCAGTTTTCCGACTAACGCCGGTCGTTCCCGACCCCTAATCAGTGACTAACGTGAAGCAGGCAAGGTGATCTAACAAGAATTAGTCGATTCCCATTGGATTAAGTTTCCGCTGTCACCCAAAAAAGGTCAAGAATTGGTTAATTGGATAAGGTGAAAACAGAGGATTCAACCGCAGAAAATAGTTGCAGAGAGCTGATTTTGCGGTAGTTTTACGACAAACGTCGGTTGTTGGTGTCTGAAGTAAAGCTAGCAAGAAGATCTACAAACCTGAGTCGAGTCCCACCGGATTTGATCGCTATAGTCAAAGGGAAAAATTGAGGAAGAGACCCACTCGCAATGGTGTTGCTACGAGAAAAAACACAGAAGAGAAAGAGTTGGGAAGATAATTGGGTCCAATACCTGTCATTGGATGTCCACATTGATGATTGTTTGCCCGACTTAGGAACGGGGTCTACATTACTCACTTACCCATTTATTGTTGATATTGGTCATTACTTGTTGAACTAAGACCCGCAACCGCATCCGCTACCCGGATTCGAATTGGCACATCATACACCACTAGCAGGCGCACACAGAGTGAAAAGAGAGCTTGAGTGCGCCATTCAGTCTGGTCTAGTACTTATTTAGTTTGAACCAACCCAAAGCAGTCCGGTTCAGTTTATTAGAAATTCGGATATAATTTGAGGGCCTTCTACACCTCAGATCGAGGGGAAATTTGCTACCCCACTGTTTTTGGACTATGTGGACTCCAGTTTTAAGGATTTGAAGACTAGAAAGGGACGAACCATGACATTGGAGTCAAAGATCTCATGCAAATTAATTTAAAGGTGGCAAAAATTCACTGTTTTGTATAACTTGTAAAATCAAAGGAGAAATAGTAGATTGTGAGTCTTAAGAATTCAACTTGAACCCTAAGAAACCACGTAAAAAAATTTTTGTGTGTCATTTTAGTACTTGTGACATTATTTGCATTATTTTATATTATCGCACTATTTTTTTACGCGATAACAGCGCCTCGGTCCCACAAAACCTTTCAAACCTGGGATCGAATTACAAGAACCGCGGTCCACGGGGGTGGACGATCCCGCGCCGGAACAATCTTGTAAAAAACTATTCTCCCGACTATAAAACATAAAAATAAACCCAGCAAAAACCATTGATTCTTCAGGTGGCCAAGCAATTAAACGCTACCAATTTCTTATGGTCGGTGCATCGGCCATGGGCATCAAGATTACAGCAAGCAAACGTGGCCGAGCAGGGAGATTGGCGTGGCATCCACGTAAGAAGCCACGAGGGCCTAGGTGGAACTGCGGGCCCCACAGGATCTTCGTTGTTGGGACACACGGATACATAACCCAGGGCGTCGCATATCCGCGGGGAGAGGCTACCCCCAAATAATAAAAACTAGGGCTCAATTGCACCTCCCCTCTCCTCCTCCCTCCTCGTCCCTCCTCCTCCCCCTTCTTGATTACTCTCTCTTTCTGTGATATAAGGAGGTGCAAAGGTGACGCCTTTCTTTCCCCCCTTCTATCTTTTGCTACTTGGTGTCGAGCTCCGCTTCTTGTTCATTTGCGGCTGCTATATTGCGTTGTTGGTGAAAGAATTGCTTGTCCTGCTCAGTTTTGATGCTTATGGGTGTGTGTTTGGGCTGTTCTTTTCCTTTGACCAATTGTTTGTGTGTGTGTGACGTTCTGGTATGTCAATTTCCCAATCTTGAGAGAGCTGGGAGGTTCTTAGCTCTTAGTTTGGAGGATGGTTTCGAAAAAAGTTGAACCCTATTATCATTTGTTCTTTGTTGTTAGGTTCTTAGTTCTTAGTTCTTAATCCATGCTATCTTTTATTGTCTGACTTTGTGTCCTGTTCGTCTTCATGGAATATAATGTTGTAGTTTGTGAATCCGCTTCGTGCAAATTTTTTGGTATTTACTCTAATATATATATCTTGTGTTCTTGGTTATGCCATTGCAGGGGTTTAATAAGATGGCTGAACCATCCAAGGTTGTCCATATTCGTAACGTTGGTCACGAGATATCAGAGGTGATTCTTGCATTTTTGTTCTAATGGCAGCAGGGTGTCTTTGAAAAAATGGTTATATATTAATTTCTTTCATTGGTTTGAAATTGCAGAATGACCTCCTCCAGCTCGTACTGCCTTTTGGTGCTGTCACCAAGCTTGTGATGTTAAGAGCAAAAAATCAGGTTAATCCATTCAGATGTGACGTGAATTTCAATCCTAATATTTGGTGGAGTTTTCTTTAACGAAGAATTGTCAAACTCTGTTCAGGCTCTTCTTCAAATGCATGATGTCACCTCTGCTATAAGCGCTTTGCAATACTATGCAAACGTCCAGCCGAGTGTCAGGTGCGTTTTCATTCTTTTTTTCCGTTCATTCAAGGGCTATTGTTATTATTAGCATTCTAAATGTAAGTGGCACCTCCTTTCTTCTTTTTTTATGTTGCAATGTGACAGTGAAAGTTCGAGATTGATTCCAATATCTGCTTGCACGTTTTTTTTATAACAGTGTATATAAATTAATTTCTCTATCTTAATTCTTTGTCATTCATGTTGTCGTAATTTGGTTTATTTGGACTTGAAACGGGATTAACCACTTTGCTATTTGCTTTTTTTCTGCAAGATTTATCGTTACAAAGATGCACATTCTCTGTTTGTAGGGGAAGGAATGTGTATATTCAGTTCTCATCACATCAAGAGCTAACAACAATGGATCAGAATTCTCAAACGCGCAAAACTGAACAGGTTATTCTCAAAACCCCCTTCAGTTGGACTTTTGTTAAAAAAGCATTTGCTTGTCAGAAGTTTCTATGTCTTGTGCTTACTGTGGTGATTTCTGCTCTGATCACATTTAATATCGATTTACAATTTGTAAAGCTGGCACGAAAAATTCTGTAACTCTGTCATATTGGAAGAGAACATTGTAATTTGCCTTGAGATTGGCGGCTTAATGTTTTGTATCAACAATTAATTATTTCCACTTGCTGGGCACCTTTCCTGACATAATCTCTCGTAAAGGATAATAAGAAGCTATGTTTCTTTACTGAACACTGTCTGCTGGAGCATTATTGTAGCCAGTTAAAGATTAAAATTCTGTCGTGGATCATGTCGCAGCTGCGAGTTTATATCTTTATCTTTTGTACAAATTGAAAGAAATAAAGAACTGTCACAAAACCAAACTGGCGCGCTGTTTGTTGGTTGGTTAAAGTTAGTACCTATAATTGAAAATTTATTATATAAGATCACACTGGATCGAGGTCTGAAAGTTTCGAGCTTTAACTGTGATGCAAGTTTATTTAATATAGGCAAAAACTGTACTTATTTCTCTTGTATAGTTATGCAAAATATAAATTTGCAATTTCTCTCAGTGAATTAGATTTTAATTAAGTTAACAAGATTACACACAGATATAACTGTCTGGCAGGTTCATTTTTGTGAACAGTATTATACAAAGTCAGTTTTCGCTTGGTTTTATTGATAGGTAATTTTTTGTTTCCAAAGTTTTGTTTATATATGATTTTTCAAATACCAATAGGGTCGCACTTTAGTCTGTTATGGTCAATAGGTTGCACTTTAGTCTGTTATGGTCTATGGAAAACCTTCTTGGAAGGATGAAGTTGCAACATTTTGGCAGGGAACGCTGTATCTTGAAGCCTTCTGTATTTTAATTCTTGATCCAGCCACAAGAATTAAACTGTCCATTTGCATGCATGAGCTATAATTCGAGTTTATATTGACTATCTATTATGGAAACAACCATGCCTTTCAAATTAGAAATTAATATTTTCTGTTGTAATGAATGGTGACTGATGACTGTCACTTCAAACATTGATAACTGCATATAAGGTTTGTAGTCTCTTGTGTGGATACAGATGCTAAGGTGGGTAAATGCTATTTCTTACTTAGTGCGAGTGGCGATGTTTTACTCTCTTCATCTTTTTCTTCTTATTTCTTCTCAATTCATTCTTCTCTCTATCTCTTCTGTTTCTTTGCTGCCCGGTACTCTCAGGATTCTCAACCCAATCGAATTCTCTTAGTTACAATTCATCACCTGCTTTATCCTATAACCGTGGAAGTGCTGCATCAAGTGTTTTCTCCTCATGGATTTGTGGAGAAGATCGTCACATTTCAGAAGTCAGCTGGTCAGCATCTTCAAGTCTTCTTCTCTCTCTTACTTTCAGAGCTCTTCATACATAAGTGAATTGTATGGTTGGTCTGTGGAATATTTTTTTAGCTGAGGATGTAGATATTGATGTGGTTGCTAGTAGAAATTTTTTAGAGTCACTGCATTTTTTGGCTGTATGTTCTTGACTTTCCATCCAATATAGTGTTTGTTGCAAGTTATTATTGTCTTTATTTAAATTCAGGTTCTCAAGCTCTTATTCAGTATCAGTCACGCCAAAGTGCTGTGCAAGCAAGAAATTCCTTACAAGTATGTATTTTTAGCTGTTGTGCATTTTTTACTGTTTTTCTTTTTCTTTATTAAATGGGGTGTTGTTGTCATTTAGGGGCGGAATATTTATGATGGGTGCTGCCAGCTTGACATTCAATTCTCTAAGTGTGTCATGTTTCTACTGTCTAGTTATTTCTTTACCAAATATATGTTTTTTACCTGCTGAATTTTGTCTTTCTTTTGGTTTGTTGCTTTGAAGCCTGACTGAGTTGCAAGTCAACTACAATAATGAACGATCCAGGTCAGTCCTTGTTTTCTCAGCCTTTGTTCTCAATGCTTCATATGATTTATGTGTTCATGGTTGTCTGTGCAATTATGTCCCATGGCAGGGATTTCACAAATCCATCTTTGCCTTCTGAGCAAAAAGGCAGATCCTCACAAGTAAGTTGCTTTTTATTGTGTTTATTTTAATTTTTGATAGATATGCCTTAACCTTTTCCTGGATTATTATTAATGAATAATGGCTAAATATTAGTCAACAACTTCATAATATGGATACTATGACTTAGTCTTCTTTTGCTTGTTTCATGTTATTCTTATTTGTTTTTTAGTTGTTGTATTTTATGCCTTGTTTCTCTCAACTCACTTGTATCATGCACTGCTTATATGTTCTAATGAAACCATCATCTCATGTGTAAGTTTCACTTGAGTTTTCATGGTATCAAGCCTTTCTTGTCTTCATGATGACCACTTCTTCCCATTCCTCCTCTTCCACAATTTTACCCTCCTTCCTCCCCACCACATCCCTCATCTCAATGTCAACAACATTGTTAATCTGGTTTCCATCATACTCAACCAAGACAATTATCTGTTGTGGAAGTCTCAAATTTTGGCTATTGTTCGGATTCATGAGCTTGTAGGTTACATTGATGGTTCCCTCAAATGCCAACCACAGTTTATCCAACACAATGGTGTCTCCCTCATCAATCTTGAGTATACTTCTTGGGTGAAACAGGATCAGCACTTGGCTAGTTGGATCACTTGAGTTTTCACTAAACCTTATCTTGAAGCTTAATATTTTATCCCATAATACACATCTTCTTGAGGACCATATATGACAATGAATCGATCCATATATAGTGTTTTTGTAATTCTTTTTGTAGTTTCCAAAGGAAATGTCTTTGTGTTAATTGAGGGATTTGTCAAATATGAATGGCAGATTATCACATTTTTACTAAAATGATAATTGGTCGTGAGTTAACCTGAGTCAGATATTTTTTCTTGGTAGCGAGTTAACCTGAATTAGATATGTATAATCTCTAATTCATGTTGTTGTAATTTCATAAGGTCAAGTTTAAGAGGTCAAAATGACAATGACAATTAGTTTGATGGGCTGCCTTATGGTCATGCATAAATGATTTTTTTTTTTGTCAAAACAATTTAGGCTTTTTTAGACATAAAATGTCAGTGAAGTACCTCTTAATTTTACCACTTGACCACTGTTGAGATTTATAAATTAAAAGAAACAACTTTCTATAAGTGACTAAAACCAACTGCCATGAGTTTAGATAAGATTGGATTGCTGATGTTGAGATGTAACTGTCAAGGTTTTTTTCGGTTTATCATTTCTAAATGCACTCTAGGAGAAAACCAGTATGAACTGTGGTTTTTTAAATGGTAGTTGTGGAGTGCACAGTTCCTGCACCAGCCACTAGTATTGTAGGTTGCATTTTTATTCATGCTTTTTTGTTATAAATGCTTTGTTATGACTCTATATATTCTACTTAGTGTGTTTCATTCTATACATATGTCATCGCAGATATCATTAAGTATCAATTGACTATAATATTTTCTGATGATATTTATGTTTTTCTTTTCAGCTTGGATATGGAGATGCAGGTATGCCTCTTCCATTGCATTGGAGGACAGTTGTACTTGTACATTTGCTTTGTTTCTAATGTAATGATGGTTTTTGTTTTATTTCAGTTGCCTTCCCGCAGGTGAGTTTGGGCCCTTTCCAGGTTTTTATTATTTCTTTAACATATAAATTTGCACAAGTTTTTCTGCTCTTTAATAAGTTTGTTTTGAGGCCATATCTGAATTTTATTCTTAGAAGGGTATCTTCTGAGTCCAGTGTGATGCTTGTTGATCATTTTGTGGAGACCAAGAGTCTTTTGAAACTCACTGAGAGCATTTTCTGAGCCCATACAAACATTGGAATATACCTGTACAATGTATGAGTCCTTCAATTAGAAATTTAACTCATCCTTCATCTGATGAAGGACCCTCGTAGGCACGTTTTGGTCCATTTAGCTTCAGCGTTACGATTTTGATGGTCTAGATCTGTGATGTATGATTTTCATTTGTGTGTGGATGGATGCCACTTCATTTTCACTTTGAGTTGTTTTTGCTCCATTCCACTTGGTTCAATGTCTCTATTAGAATTATACACGTGGCCTTCACACATTATCTCTTTTTACTGGGTTCGATCTCGTGGTTTGATGCAGTGCATGTACATATCCGCACGCGAGCACGTTATGACCTTAGCTAGTATGGGAGTTATACCTTTGACTTCATTTACTAGTAAAGGAGTTTTCGAGGAAATCAAGGAATAGGTTGCATTGCATTCACTAGGGCTATTTAGGGGAATAATCTGTAAGGGTTTTATTTGCCTATAAATATATAGCGATCTCATCGTAAAAAAAGAAGCTTTTGAGATACATGACATGAGTTGAGATTGGCCGAGAGCCTTATTTCCATTGTTTTTATATTGTTTTATTCATCAATATTTCTTAGGACTGAATGCTGGTTGAATCATCTCCTTTTCTTTTTTGCTTCATGTTTGGATCTTATTTTACTTTTCCTTGCACATGTATTTTAGATTAGTAAATGGTCACGCATGAGAGTAGAGGGGTGCACTGATTAATATTAGCAGTGTTTATTCTGTGCAATTTGAACATGCTGATTTAGGACTTCTTCATCCTCACATATTACAGCTGTGTTCAAAATTTGTATCTGTTTTATCATACCAAGTTGATATTTGTAAGTTAATCTAGCATGTGCATTATACAGTGAATATTTTATCCTGTTAGGTGGGTAATGCTGCAGCAATAGCAGCTGCTTTCGGTGGTGGTTTACCACCAGGTATAAGTGGTACCAATGACAGGTGTACAATTTTGGTCTCAAATCTGAATACAGAGGTGATTATATCTTCAGGGCTTGCTACCTCTGCATATTTTATACTATTGTTGTGTTCTCCTGATGACATTTCCTTTGTTATTCCAGAGAATAGACGAGGACAAACTTTTTAATCTATTCTCCATCTATGGAAACATAGTTCGAATCAAAATTCTTCGAAATAAGCCAGACCATGCCCTTGTACAGATGAGTGATGGGTTTCAAGCAGAACTAGCAGTGCACTTTTTGAAGGCAAGTTTCCATTATTCTTGTCTATGTTTAACCAAAGCACACTGCAACCTTAGTTTGTTGTTGTTGTTGTTGTTGGTTTCTCGGGGGGGGGGGGGGGGGGGGGGGGGGGGGGGGGGGGGGGGGGGGGGGGGGGGGGGGGGG
>JAVDBV010052226.1:0-16522 GCA_032619315.1 Piper longum
CATGGCATGCATGTAGAACCAGCGTTAGAAACCAAGCATGACATTCATACTCTGCATGTTGCGTCTCCATCTTGATGCCAAGAGTAGGTCCCGGTCGGCTTAACCGAATCTATTAGATTAGCGAACGGTTCGGTCGCCGGTAACATTTCCAGGTCGGTTCTTGGGTGAACCGAAACGGGGTGTTACAGTGCCACCACAGTTACCATCGGTGACGACGTTTTCTCAGTAGATTTTCTACCGCCATCACCATCCTTTCGGGCTATTTTTCGGCGACGGTGAGCCACCACTGGCCGATCCGACCACCTCGACAGCATCCACTCATCTAGATCTACATTTTAAGACCAGCCATGACCACAGTCGCGGCAGTGATTGCAGCCGGCGAAGTTGCAGCACTAGGTGGAGATCCGCCGCCTTTGCTGCTGTTTTCCGGCAAACCGATGGCCGAACTCCACCTATCGTCACCACCAACACCTCCATCATCCTCCCCTCTTTCAAATGCAACTGACGGCGCCAACAGCCGCGCCGCCGTGGCCGTTCTCCGGCGATGAGCACCGCCACCCCCTTTCGGCCCGTTTACCCGGTTCTCGATCCGTTTGTCCGCGTGACGTCCACCAGCCTATGACCTTGCCCGCTTGGTCATGCCCGAGTACGCCAGCCAACCATGTCTGAGTCCGTCTATCCTGTCAGGTCTGCCCAGCCAACCCAACCCATTTTCCAGCCTGGGTTGGTTCAGACCATTTGGCTTGGTTTGGTTCAGCACTATTTAGTTTGGTTCAACTCAGTTTCGACCCGTTTTCTACTATTTCTCGACTGTTTTCGGTAATTTGAAAACCCTTATATTAGTTTAGATACATATTCACATGATTTAGCATGATTGGATGTTATGATGACTTTTCTTTAAATATTATTTTATCTTATTAATTAATTATTCATTATTATTTATTTATTTATTATTTACATGTTTATCATATACGATGAATGTTTATATTATTAACTGTAATTATTAAAATTATATTTACTTAAGAATATTAGTAATTTTATGTGTACTAAATAGTGTGTGTGTGTGTGTGTGTGTGTGTGTGTGTGTGTGTGTGTGTGTATATATATGTGTGTGTGTGTGTGTGTGTGTGTGTTTATTTATTTATTTGTTCATTATGTGCATGTTATTATTTATTTATATTTGATTATGTATACTTGTATTAAATGGCTTTGCTATTATTAATGAGTATTAACTATTTTTATATTTATATATGTATTTATTGATTTATTACATATTTATTTATTCATATGTTTACTAATACGAGTATATATTGATACTTACTCGTGTTTACCTTAATATTTATATAGTATAATTCTATTATTATTTTATGATTAGAGTATTGTTTATGTTTATGTACTCACTATTTATCTAATCATCTGTGAATACATTTTTTTTGTTTATTTATTAATTTATTATTTATATTATGTCTCGATTTGCATGCCACATATAGTTATAGGTTTCTTAGCATTATTTTCTTGTTATGATGTGTTGATGATATAAGCACACACAACGAGCATGCATCATATAGAGATGTTAGTATTTTATTTAGTAGTGGGTTCTAATGTGGGTTTCGGAGTCCGAGCATGCCGTAGAGGTGCATATACACTTGGAGCTTGGACCACAGGTCCATAGGACTCTCCTTCTCTGCTTGACTCCTTGCGTGTAAAATTTAATCGGGTTTTAAATGTAGGACGTCATCGGCGGTGTTTTATCGGATTCTTCTGGTGTCGGGCCATTTAGCCACATTTTACACTTGTTTAATAAAACTATAAGGATGAGATCCCTTGTTGGTTTTCGAACTTTAGCTCCAGAAAGTTATTATACAAGCCTCATCCCTAAGCCTATTATATAAGTACGCGCAATTTTACGGATTTCACGAATAAGAGAATGAGTGGTACGGAGATATGTATGGACCATGCTAGTACTCCTTCAAACTATAAGGTAGTGCGGGTGTATGATGGTACTGCGTAATGCAGCGCATTTCCAGAATGTGGCACCAACTTAATTATTCCTTTTGCTACTCGAGTACAGTGGCGGGTGATATGGAATGTGTGAGGTTGCTACTCGAGTACAGTGGCGGGTGATATGGAAGGTGTGAGGGCGTAAGCGTTGTATGTATGTATGATTATACTTATGAGTCGTGCATGCAAGCCGGCATTGATTAAGTATGTTTGCTTACTGCCCGGTGTGAGGCAATTCTTGAAGTTTCATAAGTTTTTGTGGGTAATAGAATACCCATTTGTCAGTTTCTATTAGTTATTTTTCGGACCAGTAATATTCGTTACTGATGGTTTTCATATAATATATGTAAGTTATGCCAATCCTGAGTCGACTTTGGTGGGAGGATAAATAAACACTACACACATTTGAGCTCAACTTAATATTTACTTTCTTGCATTTATTTATGTTTAATGTATTTTGATGTTTATTTGACAATGTCTTCCATTCTCATGACACCAAGAGGGTTATTTCGACATATTTGATCAATCAAGTCGTACCGACAAATAACTTTAAACATGACTTGATTTGATCATAACATTTCTTGTTCAGTTCTTAAGTGAACTGAAATCGGGGTGTTACAAAAAAGTTGCAGCTTTCATGGTCACTGTGACTTGGCCACCCCTCTCAACAATTTTTCACCATGATATGGGTCTCTTTTTCTATCAATCTTTTGTATGCTGTAGATCTATGTGTTGGCTTGCTCCTATAAAATTACCACACTAAAATAACCATTTAAATGCATAAATAAAACCCCTAATTACCTAGTGTGTTTATTGTGGTGTCTAAAGCCTTGCCATGTTCTTTGATTGTGCTCCATAGGGAGCTAATTAAAAGTGGTTAATAAAATATATAGAAATTATGATTTGATTTAATAATTCTTTACTGAAAAAGGTAAGTTTTGACACTAATTCAAAATCATTTAGATAGTTAGATTAATCAGTTTTCTAGAGTGTGTAAAAAGCTAGGGTGAAGTCCTAGTTCTCTATCTACGAATATAAAATCTAAATCCGTAGACAAACGGAAATGCAATTGTATGAAATTTCTCACACTTTAGGTTGTCTCCGTGACATTATATTAATATTTGAGAAAATTTGGCATAGTATATCATGCGATAGGATTTTCCAAACTAGCCAGCTCTAAAAATGACAGTCAATATTTTCCACTTCTGAGCCCACTCAAGCTCAAATCCTTGGATTTTTTACCATAAATATAACCAGATTCAAGCTCATGATATTTGCTAACCATACCCACTTATCCAAGCCCATTTAGAATTTCCAAGCCGATAAACAACCCTTAACTAAAATGTGTGACCCAAGACACAATTCACCTTATGTGACACACCCGTGTGCTCTCCCATTAACAAAATTTCCCCCCATTATTTTCTTCATAATTATATTGTATATATATTAATTTTAGTAAAATTGACCATTAAATTTTTTTATATCATTTATTTTTCTTTCATGCTAACCAAGCATAGCCTTAGAAATGATTAACACAAAAACCATACAGCTATCACGTTCATAAGATCATTGTCCATACATCCAGAATTTACAGCCCTAGAAAAACAGTAAGCAAAAGTGTCCTGTATAGTATAGATGAATCAAAGAATTACAATGATTTTATTCAAAGAAATTTCAACCACAATGCGTGGAAAGTCTAGTCTAGACAACAGAAATGCAATATACCTCAAAGCAGCTTTACAGATCTTTGCTAATAACTTCGTGACAAGCACAAACTCATGTGCCTTATTTTTACCTAGAATGAACAATGCGATTACCTTCTACAGGCATATTTGCTAATAACTTTATGGGGTATCAGTAATAAACGAATGTTGAGAACGGCAATTTCCAGGTTCTGTGTAGCCCAAAACTGTCGATGTCATCATCTTTTACTTTCAATGGTCACCTGTCTAATCGTGTATACATACAGTGCCTCCACCCCCATATCAAAATCAATGCTGCCATCACTGACTTGTACATATATTGACCAGAAAGTTACTAGGCTCCTAGTCTGATCCAAAGTAACAATCATTTATAGACAATCGGTCAATAGCATCAAAATTTGCTTTCAAGCCAACAAACTGACTTCCAAACTGCGCACACCCTGCATCTGGCCACTTGCAACCCTCCCTCGTGCGAAATGGGCAAAGAGGCTCACATTCCCTTGTCTCTAAGTTATCTATTAAAGTGCCATCTTCTATGAGTGATATTGAAACCGCAAGATCAGACTTCTCTTCCTGCTCGCAGACAACAATGGATTCTTCAATTGGATCATCTATAAACTTTTGTTTAATTTCAAGAGGCACACTTTCCAAGTCCAATGCACAGCTCCCACTATTTGAAAAATGAACTTTGCATCCAAGTGACTGAATAGCCCTCTTAATGGCAAGACTCTCCCTACAAGCTCTTTTAGCCAGATCCATGGCTGAACTGCTAAGTTTCTTCTCTTTAAGCAATTCCATGGTCAAAGATTCCATGCTGGTAATTATGTCCTTAGCCTTAGCTTCAGCAGTTTCCTTTGCCTGCAAGTTTTAAAGCTCTAAATGCATACAGAGCTTCTAGTTTTTAATTAACAAGATGTGCATGTATCAACCAAGAAATTTCCTACATGCCCAAGCCAGCAGACCCCGAAGAAAAGAAAAATGGAGTAATACGTACTGTTTGAATGTTGATAAACTTTTTTGCCATATTCCGGCAGTGCAATTCAAGTTCGCCAGATTTTGCTTCTGAAGGGCATGCCCATCGTAGATGAAATTCAGGCCAAAGTGTAGGAGCTAAAGCTGCTGCAGGAGGCAACAACGGCCCATCAAATTTCACAGGATCATAAAAAAGGTTGTAGTGGGGATGGGAGCAACCCTCTGATGTGCGTAGATCAGACAAGTAAAGCCACATGCACCAACATGAGTCAGTAATATTACATTGTTGTCTTTCCTTCTCACTGATCATGTAAAGCAAAAACATTAAAAGTATAATTAGACATTCTTCAGAAGCACCGAGGTTGAAAAGAAAAAGATATCCCCCATTTTCCAGGGAAAACTAATTGAAATGTATGTGTAGATCAAACAATGGTCATGGAGGTAACATAAATTTGCTTCATTTCTAAAAGAAAACTGATGAATGTGGTGGTCTAGAAACTCTGCCAATGCTTATGCATTGTTGATCCCAAGCCCGGACAAAAGAGGGTTGATGTCAGGGCATCGAGAAATTCAAAATTTTGCCATATGTAATCACTATACTAGGATCCATGTCCCCAACACCCTTTGGGTACAACTGACCAATGCTGGTTGACATCTCTCACATAAAAGAATTGAAGACCAAGTGATAGAAAACTTGCAAAATAAATACCTATTGCATAAAAAGTTCCCAAAGCGACAAGATAGGAAGCAATCCAAAAAATCAACTAAGAAGGTCTGCATCACAGAAAAGTAATCTTACGAATTAAGAATCAACAAGATACGTCATAAGCAGTTACTTGTGTCAGAAATCTATACTCACAGATGAAAATTCAAATGCACACGGATACATTCGAAGCAATTGAGCTATACAGTCCACCCACTGAAAAAATACAACATAAATCAATTACTCAATATAAAAATATCACAATTGTTGAACACAGTTTCTGCACAAAAAAGCTTCTTCCTCAACATGCCCAAGGTTCTTCCGCCTAATCCCAAACAATTGGGGTAGGGAACAAGAATTTTATCATGCAAAATAATGGTCTAGGGTCCATGCGTGAATAAATAAAAAGTTTTGACAAATGCCTTTCTTAACATGGTCCCCCCCTATTTATCTCGTCTAGAATGCAAGATATCAAAAAACAGCTTGTGGCCACTGGTGAAGTTTATTAACACAAGCATATCAATATGAAGATACTTGTGTTACTAGATTGAATGCAAAATGCCAATAAAGCTTTTCTACAAGTGCACACATACCATACACACAAAACCACAAAAGCAGTAATGCGGTTTAAATAGATGACACCAATGTATAGATTATCTAAAAACCACAGGTAAGCATAATTTTTAAAAAATAAACAATAAAATCGTGTCAAGTTCATAGTCGATGAAAGTAAAAACAATTGTGCTGCCAGTCATCAAGTCTTCCAAATCATACAAATATGTGCCATTGGTTGACACTAGAATACATTGGTGACCACAATGACATCGCCCCACTCTCAAGTCCCATCAATATAAAAAAAAAAACAAATAATGATTCTAATATATTGATGTATTCTTTTCATATTTTCCATTTTAGCAATAGTCTGCATGAAAGCTTCTCTACATATGCTTCACATGTATTGATGTATCACAAATGAGTTTCACAATAAAGGTTTGCGACCCAGCTTTATGTGGTTCAACTTATTTCATGTTTACATGTGGGACTAAACCAATTTTTTTTAGTAGCCCTAGGAGTTGTAAGTTTGATCTTTATCATGTGCTTTATCTTTAAAAAATTGTGACAAAGAATATTTAACAAGAAAAATTGACACTTATGATCATAACAATTTGAAGAGCAAACAGCTCCTGCTATCAAATCAGTAACACTCAGATAAGGCAGTGATGGTGGTGAATAATTACAACAACCATGATGATGATTGTGAAGCTGTTCAACCACTCAAAACATAAAACAGACCTGCAAAAATATGGGAGAGCAGTTATTTGATATCTGTGCATGAGACGAAGCACCAGTTGAAGATGTTCGCACAGGAGATGTGGTTGCATTTGCTGTGGACAATTGTCGAGTTAAATCTGAAGAAGTGTTATTATTTTTAGATGTTGGCATGCCCATGCGATCCAAAAATGGATGGCCAAACGCAAGCCAATCTTTCTCCACGAGAACCTTCAGACAATTGCAAAAATTAATTGTCTAAAACTCATGAAAACAAGCACAAAATTAACACTAAGGGAAACTTGTATCCCAAAACTAAGAAATCAAACACCAAGTGTACTAAAAAAACAGGAGTAAGCATGCTCTCTAGCAACCTATAAAAGCAAATAGCTAAAATATTGGAATCTGAATTTACAGCAAGTCATCACCTGTGCTTAAAGAGTTCATTAAATGATTAACGGACAACTAAATATCTACCAAGAAAAATTGATCTTTTTATTGATTAATAGTACCTGAAAACCTTCAAATGTCCGATAATAAGGATCCAGCAGCAAACTAGAAAGTGACACCAACTGAGTTGTTCTATCCCAACCATCACTACAAAAAAAAATAATAATAGTAAATAAGAAAAATATTTAGCCTAATAAGAATTAACATCTTACAGGCACTCCAATCACACATCAACATAACACAAAATTGCATATCAAAAACATGCCTTTGTAGGACAGATAATCCATGAAAATGGAAAATAGTTATATTTACTCTTTTCATAAAATTCAGATTTAATAACATCAACTATCCACAATTCTGCTTACACCTAGCATCCATGATTGATTCCTTCTACCAATAACACAACCATGCAAAAACTATTGAGCACCATTGGCAATGCATAAAAGTCAACCAACATAAGAATCATGTCATCTGATACTCAGCTTTTGGCTTATGCTAATGTGATAGTGTTTTTCTGCGAAGGAACAACATACCTACAATGTACAAGGACAGAAGCTGCTTCCAATGCAACACGTGCTGCAATCCAAGCTGATCCAGCTAGAATGGTCTGAACATGGAATAACCACCCACTGTCGCCTAGAGCTGAAACAGAAGCAGACATGCTGCTCAAGTTACCCCCTCCCCAAGTCCATCCCCCATGCCTCTGTCAATGTCAGTCCAAACTGATTCAGAACTACATTGTGCAAAAAAATTCCCTATAAAACAATTTGTTTATGGGTTTTATTTATTTCAAAATTTTCATAAAACAACAATAAATACATAGCAAAAGTCCAGCAATTATAAATTGGATTATCCAATTTGAATGTAAACATAAAAGCTTCCAAAGCTAATACAATCAAGCAAAAAAAACGCAAGATTCCTAGTGAGTTTAAATTCTTAAGTTAATATGCCTTCCTTGATAGAATTATTTTTAATAAATTAATCATGATTATTGAGTGGTATTTGGAGAAGAAATGTTTCCCTGGAAATAAATGTTCATGCTAAGACAAGAATATAAAGGTAGAATGAAGAGGCAATAAAGTTCTGCTTCATTGTTTACTTAGAACATGAAAGAGTTCACATCAAAACTTTGATGAATTCTTGATAAACACAAGTTAGAAAAGAAAAAAGTCAAACAATGGCTGCATTCTTGATCTCAAATAACAGAACGGTTATCACTGGCTAAGCTAGCCAAGCAAAATTATTGGACCTCAGTATTCACAAAAAAGATCTCACAGATAATGTTTCTGCAAATAGGCTGTCTAACGTAATCAAAGAAAACCCAAAAACATTTGCATATGCAGGTCTCCCCTAAATGCTCATGTATTATGTTTATCCTAGCAAACCACAATATGAGGTAAAAGGCAACAAGACAGACCAAAAAAGAGGACATCCCATCAGAAGAAGTGGCACCATGTGTGTCAAGGTAATCTCGGAGTCTAGCAAGACTTTCTCGCATGGCATGAATGTTGTCAATACCAAAGAATACAACCTAAACAACAAACAAATATATAACATCAACATTGCATAATTAGATACGATTACAGAGTAGCACATGTAAAGTAAACAACCTCAGATTGGAAGTAATTAGAAGAAGACTCCGAACCACCACCCATTGCTCCATTAGCTAAGGCGTTCTTCCTGGGCCTTGCATCAGCAATATAAAGTTTTCTACAGAATAAAAATGTTTCCCGCTTAGTTATATAAAAATTATCATAACTTGGCTTATAAAACAAATTATAATTATAAATTACAGTTTGTATGGACAGAATCATATCCAGACACAAAGATCATAAACAGCTACATGCATATCATTTATATTGGCTCAAACATACAATGAAAACATGCCCCTCCAACAAATTAAATCACAGTTAAGATAAAGACAAGAAAATATTCAAGATAATAGAGATCATTTACAATCAAACAGAGAAGTGGTTTTCATTATGTGGAAACTTCAGATCTCCGTGAGCTACACGTATGAAGCTATTTAAGGTGCAATTCACTTTTTTGTGTAACAAAGAGTCAGGGTCTTGCACAAGATCATTTGGCTTGATTGCTGACCTTTAGCCCTTCTAGCCTGACTGCTTATAGCCTCAACTAGATATGTCTTATCCCCGATTATTTTTGTGATTTTATAGATTTATTTGTTCTACTTAACCAATAATCAAATATTTATTAAAAAATATATATCAAATATTTAACACACTCTAATATGGAAAGATGAATGTAGTTACCCTAACCCTGTATTGTAGACTGTTTCCATATTTGTATACTTTTACGTAGACACTTCCAAAGTACTAAAAATCATAATTGTAGAGTGTTAATTGTCCTCACTGGCAAGTGGTGGGAAGATGATGCTTTACATAAAATTTTTTTTGTTCAGTATTAAAAGTTTTTAGGCGGTGCTTTATATTTGTTCAATCTTAAGGGATTGTTTGCACTTTTCTGCTCTACACTGGGACAAGATAGCACTTGGGTTAGAATGCTAAGAGCTTTTATCTATAAAGGTATCTTTCTAATTAAGACCATGCCTTTGTTAATTTTGAAGTAAAAAAAATTCCTTCTAAAGAAGATTTTCCAGCTCGCAGGACAGCTGTTAAGGGTTCATTCCAAGACGGGAACACAAAGGAGAACTTCCCTAATTAGAACAAGTCATTAATTATTACTTTTCTTGCTTTCAGAATTCTTACATTTAATGAAATGCTTGCTTCCTACTTTGCACTTTCCTATTTTTAGCATAGAACATGTTTTCTAGTTGTGTTAATATAACTACAATTTACAGCCCAAAAAAATTGTGCTTTGCTAAATCAACAGATCGGATCAGTTTCAAATGTCAGCTAATAACTTCTCTTTTTGCTATTAGCATTGAGAAATTGTTGGAAATTCATCTTTGGTGCTGAAGTTCCTCTATTTCTCTGATTTTTGTTAAGACTCGACATCTTCTGAGCTTCACCTTGAAGAATTAAAATCTTCAGCATAACAAACTATACTACTGTGAATTTTCTCAAGCAGTCAAAAACTGTGAGATCACCTAAACTGATGATATTGCCCATCCATATCAGCAAGAACTGATCTCTTCCCAAAGCACACCTTCCTAACACCATTAGATAATGGTAAGGTATTTAATTGATTATTAGGTGCTTGGTTACCTCCACCTATACTACTGGTTGCTCTCCTATACTCTCCTAGCTTCTGCCTTTCCATAATGGAAACTTCTACGTCCTATCACCCCCTTCATCAGGCAATGGAAAGCATGGACCAAAAGTTTCTTTGAAAAATTAAGAAACTACTATCAATATTTCTCAAGACATCCACAAGGTCTCATCAATTGGAGCTTACATGTAAAAAATCCAGATAAGTAAAACTGCACTCCCTGATAGCTTGTCTACTGCTCTAAACAACTTCTTTTCCGCATAATATGATTGTTTATTGTCATTATACAAAAAAAGGATCTGCAATTGGAAGCAACATATGCCAGCTCCAACGAAGTTCATCAGCTACTTCAGGAAACTAGGCAAGATGATGCGCCATGTGCGACTCACATTAGAGATAAATTTTAACTTTATAGATAAAGTCTCGTTGAATAACAATCTAATGTCTTAGATATAGATTCACATTTTTTAAAGATAGATCCCAATTGAATGAGAAAATAAACTATAATAATTTGATTTATTTTTTTAATTTTTCTGTATTTTGATTATTTAAATCTCCTACTTTTAATTAGAGGACTATTGAGTTCTCCCTTTCATTAATATAAGAGTAGATAATAAGCTAAAATGGAATATCTACAGTACAAAACTATTGACACAGACACTGGATGTTCGACAGCAAACAGCATAGAAAAGATCTCCATTCACCAAGGCCCATGGAAATAAACGATCCACATTTTTAGAGACAAGCATTTTTTCATGCAAAAAATGAATTTAATCTTAAAAAAATAAAACAAAAAAGTAGTGAAAGAAATGATTGCAATCTCTACCTTCGGGGTCGCTTATCATCAACAGTTTGAGAGCAAAGTGCAGCTACAAGCTTTTCATCAGTATCGCTGTTGAAAAATTCAAAAATAGCACACAAAAGGCAATGTGTCCAGGTGAAAATACTGTGCAAGTATTTATTCCATGACAAATCAAAGAGAAACATGTAGATTCACAACACACCACCCAGCATTTCTGCCAACTTTGCCTATGCACTTTGTTTTCACTTGCTAAAAACTTTAAACCAGATATGTTAAAACTGGCGATTAAAAAAGAGCTAATGGAAAGCATTTGCTACTAAGAAAATCACTTAGATGCACTGCATCATCATCTTATTATGCTACCTCCACTTTATTTTTAGAAAGAGTAATTCAATTGGAAAAAAGTTAATTAACAATTTATAGTATGTGTTAAAAAGTTTATCTGACGTTCTTTCTGCAAGAAGCAAAATCAAAAAAGTGAATGGAAGCATAGAGATTTAGAAAGAAAAAGAGAAGAAGCACAGTGTGCTACCTCCTACTGTTCATCATAAGTCCAATCAAAGGTTGGGATGAGCGCGCAAGAACAGCCCCAGTTCCTAACACAAATTAAATGTTTGATTGATTGTAATCCAAAGCACACCATTAATCTTGCTTTTACAAAGCCACCCCCCATATGTTAATATACAAACTATAAAATGGACAGTGACTTCCATATACCCGAATCACACCATGAAATTACAGGCAACCTGCACCTAGCACGAAATGTTGAAGCCATCTGAATTTCTTCATCACTAGGATCAATAGAGAGACAAAATGACTTCAAAAATCTTTGCATACACAAAAAGATGTACAAACTTCAAATTTAAAAAAGTTAATTAAGAAGTACGCAAGAAACTCCTTATGGATGCATAGTTACCTTATACACTTAGGGACAATCAATGAAAATGGATAAGTTGAACACAATGCATAACTGGAATTTACTCCACTTATTCTCCACAAGTCATTGGACAAGGAAACCATATCATCCAAACTGCCACTGGAGAAATGGAAGGATCCTTTTCCAAGAAGGCGACAATACTCCTTGAGCAATCGCACCTTTGGGTTCACATTATTAAGTTTGGAGGAACCAGCTACAAAAGCATAAAGGTCACAAAAGGGCAAAGCTCTAGTCCATCTCCAAAGTGCATCAAACACATCACTCCTCTGCGAGAATAAAAATGTTGCATAAGCTATTAATGTTCCACAACAACCAGGACAATGTCACTCCAAACACAATTAAAATTCAAAAGATTCCATTGAGAATGACAATTTGAATTTTTTTTAATAATAATCAATGATAAAGCATGACAAATATTAACACTTAAATGGAAATAATAAGTTGACACTAAAAACGCCAGTTCCAACAACTATTTTCCACCTACCATACAAACTGGAACATGTGTATGTCCATTTTTATTTGACGGATAGAGCAAAAACATTTTCGTAGAAAGCTAATAAATAGGCATCATCTATAAATCCTAAATGTGTGTCAAAAGTAGGTTTCGGAAAAGAGCATATGTAGAATGGTTGAAATTCCTTGTGTTTATTCTCTGACAATCGAGCCAACTAAGATAATTGTAGCCAACAAAAAAATTGATATACAGGAGTAAACAAATAAGATAATTGTAACCAACAAAAATATTGATATACAGGAGTACACAAAACAACAATATGAGTAGAATTTGTAAAATATTAGTAAATAGTTTTGAGATTACTAATGACAAGGCTTGACTGTATCAAATACAACTCCAGAAATTTAACAAAGAAAGCAGTATTTCCCTTCAGAAGTTCTTATTTCCTTTACTTTAAATTTATTTATTTTACTATTTTTACAAACAAGCTGATTAAGATAATTGCAAACAAGAAAAAATTGATATACAAGAGTAGAGGAACAACAATGTGAGTAGAATTACTAAAACAAAATTAGTAAATATTTTTTTTAGATTACTAATTACAAGGCTTGACTGTGTCAGGTGCAACTCTAGAAATTCAACAAAGAAAGTAGTGTTTCACTTCTGAAAAATATCAAAAATAGCTCATATCCCAACCAAGGTGTTCAACCTCAATAGAAATTTGCATAATTCTGATCTCAGGAGAGGGTCAAGGGCAAACTCCTAAAGTGATAAGAATTGCATGTTTCAGCTAGATAATGTAAGATCTAGCTTTGATCTATCCAGTCACTAAAAGCAAGTTAAAACCCAACATAATGACCCACATGCCTTTACCTTCTGAGAACGTGGGCGAAAGCCATACATAATGATCCTCATGTCTTTACCTGCCAAATTTCACTCACTTAATAAGACTTATATTTTCAAAGAATAATTTAATCACTGTTGGACAAGATTTAGGGATAATTAACACGCACAATCAATCTATGCTCTCATAGAGCAAACAATGTCAAAATAACTACCCGAAGACCAAACTTCATATATTTTTTATCCAACTAATTCCACTCAACCAAAACAACTTCAAATTTCGAAGATAAAAAAAGCACATGGTTATTGTATTAGCCAGGTAGCACATGCAAAAGCATAGTGTTGAAATGACAAATTTGTTGCAAAGCATTTTAATATGAAAAACTCACTTATTTTTAAAAAAAATGAAAACAAGATATAACATAAGAAACTTATTAGCAAACATAATACTACTACGAAACCAGATGGAAATAGTAAGATAAGCTAATAAACAAATCTACCATGAACATACCAACAACCTGCAGAAATCGGCGAGAAGGAGCATTTTCATATTGGCGAGGCATGGAAGAAACTTTAGCACCCTACATTCCATGTTTTAAATGCACAATTTTCAATATTAACCAGAAGGGCATGGCATGGATAAGTATAACTTTGGCATCTCATGGAAAACATGAACAAAGAGTCTTTCAAAACAGGATTAAGGTTAATACCAGCTTGTTGAACTTCTCAATGGTTGCCAACGGTATTGTGCCAAGAGGAATAATGTTTCGAGTCCCTTCACCCTACATATTATAGTCATGACAGTAAGCAAGCATACAAATAAGTAAATAATCACAATGTTGAAACACAAACATCACAAAAGAAATTTATAAAACCAGCCGGAACTGCTGAACCAGGGATTACATAGAGAACGTTGACTGTAACCACTCTCAGGAATAAAGGAAGTTTACATAGAAAGTAGTATAAATATCTAAAAGACTGTATTTTCAAGGATTCTAATCATATACACATCTTTCTCTTTGTTTCTCCTAGGAACAAGGAGTGATGTCTTCTGTTTACAATTAATACACCAACAAAAAATGGATATTTTTTAATTCAGTACACTTTTTATGACATAATTGGTCTTCCCAAGAATTTCCCTTCAAATCTCCATGAAAACTAATATCATTGAAGACCTGGCTGACAGGCAAGAATAAAGAAATGTCCTCGTCTATGCTGACCGTACCTGCCAGTGTTTTGTGGACCCCTTTCTTTACTACCTAAGAAGAAAACCAAAAGAACGCTAATTTATTATTTCCTGATGACAGCCAGGAGACCCAAGATACAAAAAGGAGATATTGATCCCTCCTTTCACATACAACTCCACTCTGGGCCAGGAGGCCCAAGATACAAAAAGGAGATATTGATCCCTCCTTTCACATACAACTCCACTCTGGCTTGGCATCCCCCAGTAATGCTTCAAGCACTTGAAGCACTGGTGCTTTGATTCAGCCCTGCAGACTTGGTCCATCCCCAAACCCCACCAGCTTCTTGTGGAAAGTTTGTCACAACATCTAGAGCCATGTAATTTCTATGAGGAACTATGATTAGTTTTACGAAAAACATTCTGGCTTTTCAGATGAGCCTGCAATTCCAATTCACGAGGCATGCTACTAAACTGCTACATTTTATTGCTCCAACATCTCTCGTATTATCTGCAGCTCTTTTGCTTTATCGTCCAGGCTAACTTCGGCTCTTCCACTGCAACTATCTGCAGCACGGGAATGCCACTCATTGGTTGCTGCAACTTTCAACATATACTGAGCTTGATACTGAGATATTATTGTCCAAAATTTGTACTGTTATAGTAATTTTTAAACTAATTTTTAGAATGACCCTTGCCCCTTGGTTTGTATCTTACAGAATGTCCTCCACTGATTTAAGAAATTCAGCATCCCATGCTGCATTTCCTAGCTAAAGCTATCCATTGGCACTATTTCATGAGATTCCACTTAAAGACCAGTAAATAGTCTCTCGATTCTTTAATCACAGATAATGAATGCTTAAATTTTTTCAATGACACCCCCCCTTTGGTAGAAACTGGCACTCATTTCCATCTATTGAAGACAAATTATGATCATCATAAGCCTAGAACTGAAGGATGCTTGAGATGATGAAGAGAATAATTGATTGGGAGAACTGAATCAAAGAGAAATATTCCCACTGAAATCATCAACAATAGGGTTTGTAACCAGATTCACCATTGTCAGCCGCCAACAATTGGACACTTCCATCTCACTAAACAAAGCTCAAATTTTAATTCAATGTTATCAATTCTAGTCTAGTTCTCAAAGTCAATGTCAAAGAACTAATAGAGTCAAGAGATGTAATAAATATGTAACAACCAAATAAAAAGTTCTCTTCCCAATAAAGTAAGAAAATTAATCCATAAAATTAATAAAAATTCCTAATATAACTAAAACCCATACTGAATTAAAACTACCTAATATTTGTACCAATTAAAAATATCCCTAATCATGTTTGTCCTGCATCAATGATCCAAATAATTATTTCGCATCTATCAAAGCAGAACTGTTAGTAAATTTTAAAATTTTATAAACGTCGTGATTCATAAGATAATGAGTTTCTAGATAAAGGGAAAAAAAACATTTATCTGCCTAAGGACACTTTCATCAAAATTTCAGCTCACCCATTATAAAGAGACAAGCACGAAAAGATTTGAACACCACAACAAATCTTCAGGACATAAAAAAAGCGATAAATGTAGCCAATTTTTCAACATATAATGTTGGCACAGATACAGAAGAAAAAAGCTTACCACAAATAGTAAGCGGAAATTGGTCACTATCAATGTACCAGCCTCATCCGTGTTAACCAGCACAACACCAAACTCCTGAAAAGAATTTTGTAACATCGGCTCATGCATAAATATTTACTTATGTTTTAAATTTTGCAACTTAAAAATACAATAAAAACTCTACTGTTTAAATAATAAACCGAAGGTGATAAACACCTAATTAAACAACACCAGCATCACCTCATCACCATTTCAATACAGAAAATAAAGTTACACGCGAAACTAAGCAAAATATAAATAAAGAAGAATAAAGACACTAGCATGTCCCAAATCATGCCTATTATTTTCCAACTTGCCTCTGACACTTTGTTCAATCTATGTACAAGCAGTAAAAAAAAA
>JAVDBV010052232.1:0-13061 GCA_032619315.1 Piper longum
CCCACGACCATGTCAGCCAGGCTGTGACCGCGTCCGCCTAGTCATGCCGAGTCTGCCAGCCATATCCATGTCCATGTTCATGTCCATAAGCCTACCCAACCCGGCCCATTTCCATTAACCCAGACCGAGTTGTTTCAGCCTATTAGGTTCGGTCTGGTTTAGCTTGGTTTGGTCCGGTTCAATCCATTTTCGTCCGTTTCTCGACCGTTTTCGATAATTCGAAAGACCTTACATTAGTTTACATGTATATTCACATGATTTAACATTTTTGTATATTTTGAGTATTTTTATTTATTTATTATTTTTTCATTAGTATTAGTTTCTTATTATTTATAGATTTGTTAATTATGATGAATGATTATGTGACTAATTATTTTTATTGATAATTTATTTATTCATAAGTTGTATTTTTATTCATGTTTATCTGTTATTGATTAATTAATTGATTATTAATTATTTTCTTGTTCATGTTATTATTAACACGTATTTAGATATATCCCCATATATTTAATATTTATATTAATATTTCTCATGAATAGTGAATATTAGTAAATTACTTATTTAATTGTTTATTACTTATCATTAATAATTATATATTTACTTATTAATATTAGTCTTATTTATGCTAATTAAATTATATATATATATATATATTTATGTATCTTTTCTAATGTACGTTATTATATATTTGTATGTCATTATATATTCTTGTATTGTTTAATTATGATATTATTTTCTGATTAAAGTATTATTTATGTTTATGTATTTATTACTATTTAACTATCTAAGAATGTATTTATTTCTTTATTATTTACTATTTACTATTATTATGTTTCGATTTGTGTGATGTATGTTTAGCTCTAAGTTTATTTAGTACCGTCTTATTTATTAAGATGCATTGATGATATGAGCACACACCACATGCATGCATCATATAGGGATGTTAATATTTTACTTACCAATGAGTTCTTATGTAGGCTTTTGAGTCCGAGCTCGCCGTAGATGTGCATAAACACTTGGAGCTTGGACCACGGGTCCGTAGGACTGTCCTTCTTTGCTTGACTCATTCCAAGTAAGATTTAATCGTGTTTTAAACGTAAGATGTCATCGGCGGTGTTTTATTGGATCCCTATGTCGGACCATTTAGCCGCATTTTTACACTTGTTTAATAAAACTACAAAGATGAGATCCCTTGTTCGTTTTTGAATTTTAGCTTAAGAAATTTATTATACAAGCCTCATCCCTAAGCCTATTATATAAGTACGCATTGTTTTACGGATTTTACGAATAAGAGAATGAGTGGTATGGAGATATGTATGGACCGTGCTAGTACTATAAAACCCCATTTTCGGGTTAGGGTTTTACCCGTTTTGAGTTTTACCCTATTTGGGTCAGTATCGAGTTGGCACGAGTGAGATTCAGCCAAACTAGTTTCAGATTATGATTATAGACCCAGTGGTTGTATGAGCATGTTATAGTGCTTGATTATGTGAAACATGCAGATAATAAGATTACGAGTTATCAGTGTATACTGAGGTATACAGATTTGTTTGTATATGTTAAACAGGATTTTAGGCCTATATTTAGGTCGTTGCGGCGTTTCGTATCCATTTGGGATTTTATGGATACATCATTTGCATGTATCATAGGAACTTTAGATCACTCGATTTATGCCCTTGTGGGCCCAGTTTCATTGAGTTCAGTGTTTGAGGCCCACTTAGCCTTCTTACATCGATTCCCTCCTATAGAGTCAATTTCAGGACTTGAGCCTCTTCCGAGTTCGGACGGTTTCGATCCGAACTTTCTGTCCATATCATAGAGCATATACCCATAAGTGGGACCTATTGGGCCATGAGTTGTGAGGCTTCTAGATCGTGCCACGTGGCAAGACTTGAGCCATCCACCAATCTTTATTTTCACCCATTGGTTTCCAAGGTTTTCCATGATTTTGAAATTTTTACTATTACTCCGACGCCACACCGACTCGTCGCTGGTGAGCCTCAGCCTTACCCCTGGCCACCGGATTGGTACGACCGTGACCACCTTGCGGCCGGCTATCCATCCGTACCCACGAATGCATGTGCCTGTAGTATGTCGAGTCCGTCTGTCCTGTCCAGGTCCGCGCAGCCAACCCAACCCATTTTTCCAGCCAGGGGTGGTTCAGGCCATTTAGCTTGATTCGGTCTCGTTCAGCTTGGTTCGGTCTAGTTCAGCTCATTTTGGACCGTTTTCGTCCGTTCTTGCACTGTTTTCGGTAATTCCAGAACAAATACATTAGTTTAGATGCATATACACAATGTTTAGCATGATTGAATGTTATGATGAATTTTCTGTAATTATTATTTTATTTTTTTATTTATTTATTTTTTATTATTAATTTAATTTTATTAATAAGTTTTTCATATAATTTGAATGTTTACATGATATTTGTTAATATTAATATTATATTACTTATTAATATTAGTCTTATTATGGTCACTAAATTTTATTTATTTATTTATTTATTAGTTTATTTATTTATTTATTTACTCGTTATGTGTATGTTATTAATTATTAGTAATTAATTGTGTATTCTTGTGTTGTATGACTAATATTATTATTATTTTTGTTTAATTAATATGAACTATTTATTTATTATTTTTTAAATTACTATTTAATTAATTAATAATTATTTGATTATTTATTTGCTTACTAACACGGGCATACATGTTACTTACTCATGTTTACCTAATTAGTTATTCACTTACTTATTATTTATGTTCATGATTATGTGTTTATTATTTATCTAATTATGCATGAGTATAGTTTCTTGTATATTTATTATTTATTATCTAGTAATATTATATCTCGGTTTACGTGCCAAGTGCTTAATTATAAGTTTGTTAGCATTGCTTCCTTTATTATGATGTATTGATGATATGAGCACATACCACGAGCATGGATCATATGGAGACATTAGTCTTTACTTAGCATACTTAGGTGTGGGTTCTAATGTAGGCTTTGGAGTCCGAGCTCGCCGTAGATGTGCAGATATGCTTGGAGCCTGGACAACAGGTCCGTAGGACTCTCCTTCTCTGCTTGACTCCTTGCGTGTAAGATTTAATCGTGTTTTAAACGTACGACATCATCGGACGTGTTTTATTGGATCCCTCCGATGTCGGGTCATTTAGCCATGTTTTATACGCAAGTTTAAGAAAACTACAAGGATGAGATCCCTTGTTGGTTTTCAAACTTTTGCTCCAGAATTTATTATATAAGCTGTTTTAAGGATTTCACGAATAAGAGAACGAGTGGTACAGAGATATGTATGGACCGTGCGAGTACTCCTTCAAACCATGAGGTAGTGCGGGTGTATGATGATACTGTGTAATGCAGCGCATTTCTGGAATATGTGGCACTAACTTAATTGTTCCTTTTACCATTTGAGTATAGTGGCGGGTAATAAGGACGGTGTGAGGGCGTAAGCGCTTTATGTATGTACGATTATGATTATCAGCTGTGCATGCAAGCCGCCATTTGTTTAAGTATGTTTGCTTACTGCCCGGTGTGAGGGAATCTTGAGTTTCATATGTTTTCGTGGGTAATGGAATACCCATTTCCGAGATTGTATTAGTTATTTTCGGACCAGTAACATTCGTTACTCACGGTTTTCTTATAATATATGTAGGTCTCGCAAATCCTGTATCGACTTCGGCGAAAGGACAGATAAATGTAGACACACTTGAGCAAGAGGGTTATTTCTTGCATTTATTTTTATTTGATGTATTTTGATGTTTATTTGACAATGTTTTCCATTCTCATGACACCAAGAGGGTTATTTCGATCTATTTGATCAATTGAGTCGTATCGACTATCAGTTTTAAACATGACTCGACTAGATCACAACATTTCTGATTCGGTTCTTAAGTGAACCGAAACCGGGGTGTTACAAATTGGTATCAGAGCCATGTCTTGGTCTATTGAGATCGAAGACTTTTATTTTGAGCCAAGTGTGTGGAGCTGTCCTTAGCCAAGTCGACAGGTATTTTCTTTGGTTTTTTCCTTACAATTTAAGATGGTGAGATCACTAAGACCTAAGTACTGCATGCTTAGGTGCTTGCAATTAAAGAGGACTTATGAGATGGATATCATAAGATCATGGTTTAATATACACCAATAAGGATCTTCTTGGAATGTCGTAATAAGCTCTGAGATATACCTTCGCTTTTACCGTGCCTATGATTTGGACGACATAAGAGTGTCCACATGCTTAGTTAGCTGAAGTTGTGTTCGATGGTGACCGAGAATACCTAGAACTTTGGCAACCACACTGGACCACTTGCCCATCTTTTCGCATGTCTCCACATCAGTCCTTCCTTAGGACATGGTGTACATTGCAAGACAGACTTATAAGAGATAACATAATTATGAAGTAGGAGTATAGAGATACTCACGTAGTTACTTGACAAATGAGCATGGATCGTTGAGTGTCTTAAATAGATCCGTTAGGCATAGTCTGAGGTCTACAATCTAAGGTCTACAGTAAGGAACATATACCTTCGGACAGATCTTTGTGGATGATGGATGTGGTTATGACAGTGGAGGCACTATGTTACTTGGAGCACAGATGAAAGATTGGATAGATGACTTGAGATGAGCCACTTCGAGGAGATTGCAGTGGATGAGGATGAGTAGAGAGGTGGATCTACAGTCTCATGCATATTTCACCGCCTCTCCCTCTTCTACTAGTGTATATCTGTCTTAATAGCATTATTGGCCACTCTTCAAGATATGAGGCATGAACACATTGAGCATGAGATAGTTGCCTATGACATCAAATTTAGATGGTCGATCGGATTTCACTCGATCATCCCAGATTGCAGGAGATAGTGTAGGCTCAGCATTGGATAACCATTGTACATGTTACCACTATGATCGAGACCCCTCCTAATCATATACACATGGTTAGATAACCTGAACCGAGTTGATGGCAACTACCTCTGGGGAAATAGACACATGGAGATAAATATTGAAGAGACAGTAATGGGTTCATGAAGTACATGATCTGCATCAGGCTTCAACACCTGGATTGCACGCATGGTGGATAGGCTAGGTCGAGTTGATAACAACTACCAATGTTGAGACAACCACATGGAGATGAACATGCCAGAGACAGTAATCAGTTCATGACATACATGATCAGAATCTGACTTCCGCAGCTGGATAACACAACATCCGTCCTAGTAGCATAACTATCCATCGTCTGAGTTGCACAACCACCGTACGAGTTGCATAACCACCGTCTGGGTAGCACAATCTATAGTTCGGGCGGTCTCGATCCGAACTTGCCGGCATATCTATAGTGCGTGTACCCATATGTGGGCCTAACTAGTCCACGAGCTATCGAGTGTCCAGATCGTGCCACGTGGCATGATCAGAGCCGTTCACTCAACCCTAGCTTCCCATATAGATCCTTATGGTTTTCCCCTGTTTTCACTATTTTACACCCTTTAGCGCCGCCACCACTTCGGCTTGCCGCCGGCGAGTCTCCGCCTCGCCCCCGGCCACCGCACCTACACTCCCTTGACCGCTTTGCGGCCGGCTTTCCAGTCGTACCTGTCATGACCCCCGGCACTGCCGCAGTCGCCTTCGGTGAGGGAGTTTCTGGAGTCGGTTTACGCCACCGCCGCTACCCGTTCGGGCCGTTTTCCGGCGACGGCGAGCCACCACCAGCCAATCCGACCACCCCCACCACTTCATCTCACCAAGATCTACATTTTGAGACAACCCACGACGACCACCACGGCCCTGATCGCCGCCGGCAACATCGCCGAACCCGGCGGCGACACCGCTCCTTCTCGCGACTCCGCCGGTCGACCAGCTGCAGGACTCTGCCGGTCGACACCACCAGTGACTCGCCCGTCCTCCCTCATTCGATCGTGACCGACGGCGCCACCAGCTGCGCCGCCAGCCCACGATCTCGTCCGTTGACCGCGACTGCATCCGCCTGGGCATGTCCGAGCCCGTCTACCCTGTCCAGGTCTGCCCAGCCAACCCAGCCCATTTCCAGTTAACCCAGACCGGGTTGGTTCAGCTCCTATGGTTTGGTCTGGTTCAGCTCGGTTCGGTCCCATTCAGCTTAATTTGAGCCTGTTTTCGTCCGTTCTTGCGTCGTTTTTGGTAATTCAAGAACCAATACATTAGTTTAGATGCATACTGACATTATTTAACATGATTGAATGTTATGATGAATTTTTTTAATTATTATTTAATTTAATTAATTATTTATTTATTACTATTTCTTTATTTTATTGATATGTTTATTATATAAGATGAATCTTTACATCATTATTTGTTGTTATTAATATTATATTTACTTATAAATATCAGTCTTATTATGGTCACTAAATTTTATTTATTTATTTAATATTTAATTTATTTATTTATTTATTCGTTATTTGTATGTTATTATTTATTTATAAGTAGTTATGTATTCTTGTATTGTATGATTAATATTATTATTATTTTTGATTAATGAATATTAACTATATATTTATTATTTTTGAAAGTATTAATTAATTACTTTATAATTATTTGATTATTTATTTGCTTACTAACACGAGTATACACGATACTTACTTGTGTTTACCTGTGTACGTATATAGTATAACTATATTATTATTTTGTGATTAATGTATTATTTATTTTTATTATAATGTGTTTATTAATTATCTAATTATCCATGAGTGTAGTTTCTTCTATATTTATTATTTATTATCTAGTATTATTATGTCTCGGTTTGCGTGCCAAGTGTTTAATTATAAGTTTGTTAGCATTGTTTCCTGTATTTGGATGCATTGATGACATGAGCACACACCACGAGCATGCATCATATAGGGACATTAACGTTTACTTAGCGTACTTAGAAGTGGGTTCCGATGTAGGCTTCGGAGTCCGAGCTCGCCGTAGATGTGCAAATACGCTTGGAGCTTGGACCACAGGTCTGTAGGACTCTCTCCCTCTCTGCTTCACTCCTTGCGTGTATGGTTTAATCGTATTTTATACTAAGGACGACATCGGTGGAGTTTTATCGGATCCCTCCGATGTCGGGTCATTTATCCGTGCTTTATACGCAAGTTTAATACAAGCCTCATCCCTAAGCCTATTATATAAGTACGCGATGTTTTACGGATTTTACGAATAAGAGAATGAGTGGTATGGAGATATGTATGGACCGTGCTAGCACTCCTTCAAACCATGAGGTAATGCGGGTGTATGATGGTATTGCGTAATGCAGTACATTTCCGAAATATGTGGCACTAACTTGATTGTTCCTTTGCCATTCGAGTACAGTGGCGGGTGATGGAAGATGTGAGGGCGTAAGTAATGTATGTATGTATGATTATGATTATGAGCCGTGTATACGAGCCGGCATTTGTTTAAGTATGTTTGCTTACTGCCCTGTGTGAGGCATTCTTCAAGTTTCATATGTTTTCGTGGGTAATGGAATACCCATTTGCGAGATTATATTAGTTATTTTTTGGACCAGTAACATTCGTTACTAACGGTTTTCTTACAATATATGTAGGTCTCGCAAATCCTGTATCGACTTCGGTGGAAGGACAGAAAAATGCTACACACACTTGAGCTCAACATGAGATTTTCTTTCTTGCATTTATTTAAATTTGATGTATTTTGTTGTTTATTTGACAATGTCTTCCATTCTCATGACACGAAGAGGGTTATTTCGATCTATTTTATGGATCGAGTCTCACTAACTAACAATATTAAACATGTCTCGACTCGATCGTAATATTTGTGATCCGGTTCTTAAGTGAACCGAAATTGGGGTGTTACAACAACGGTAGTAGTCATGTGAGTTAAGATTAGTACGACAAATCGGTACGGGACGGTAGGTCATACACCACTGAAGAATGGACGAGACACTATCAAACCTCAATATGGGTCCCCGTAGACTCGAGGAGAGATAATGGTTCTTTGGGTCATTTGAACCCCATCCATTTAGAAGTGCGTGACTAGTACGATATCGAGAAACACATGCCTACTGTCAGTTGATTGAACTAGAGCCACTTAGGAGCCATCTCTAGACTTGTCATTGGTTGGCTATTCCATAGGCTGGCCACCTATGGCGGAGTCCAATCATGATGATCTTGGAGCCATGTCCATGGACCTACCCATATTTGTGAGTCACCTGATATCCTATATAGAATTTTATTACCCACCATGACTCGGACAAACATACTTACATTACCACAGATAGAGACATAATTGCAAACTATGCGAGGATGACATACCTCCCAGTTAGAGTCCTAGAGCAGTGTGACCAGTTTTCCACGAGAGATCCAGTCTTTTTGATATGACCAGAAATATCCAACATAGCCAAGCCTCTACCCAAGTATGTTCACGCTTACCTTTCTAGATATATAAGTCTTGCTATCTATTTTTCCATATGGTTGAGATGAGTATACATTGACCAGCGCACACGCTACATACAAAATGCAGACTCCACAGGTCTATGCATGGTATGTTTTCATAATCTTGGAGACACGCTGTACATGTACGGGTGTTCTCAGCTCTATTCCATCACAGAGAGCCTCTTCAATAGCAGTTAGTAGATACATAGATAGTTACGATTGCTATAACACACAATAGAGTCATAGCAGCTGTCCTTGTTCCATTATCGAACAGTGTGAGATATTTGACTTAGAACTGAGTTAGAGAAAACCTAGTGAGCAAACTAGTTCCTCTTACAGGGACACATGAGTGTTTGACTTAGATTGGCGATAGTGATCCATGTAGTACATTAGTATATACCTTTATTTGGTACTAGAGTCCACCGTATGTTAGCAGAACTCGCAGCGCACCTTAGTATAGCTGCAAGATCTAGAGCATGGTGCTTTGAGTATACACTTAGTTGACCTCTTACATTGATGAGCATCAGGGAGATATGGGTACATGTTAGGATGTATGCATTGCACCGATATAGTTTTCCTAATGTAGTTTAGGCTAGTACCCTCCAGTACTATAGAGTACCTGCTCCACTACCTAGTAGACCCTTAGGGGTTAGCTTAGATTTTTCATGCAGATGTCATTGTATTTCAGTCCCCATAGTATGTAGTGACCCTAGGAGTTAGTCTAGCGAGATGACTCGAACATGCATGGTTAGTCTAGAGAGACCATTCGAGCATTCATGGTTAGTCCAGTGAGAAGACTTGAGCATGTATGGTCAGTGCAGACCAATGATCCTTGTATGTATGGTATGTTTTGTAAGATAATTTGAACATGTATAATCTGTCTAGCTAGATTAGTGTGGAGCTTGTGAGCTTCCAGAGCATTCAAAGATCTAGCTTCATGTTGATACGCTTGGATGGCATCTTCAATTCAGTCCTTCGATCGCAGTTGATGTAAGAAATTTTGACAGAATTTTTATAAGAAGGAGAGCTTGTAAAACCCCATTTTCAGGTTAGGGTTTTACCCGTTTTGAGTTTTACCCTATTTGGGTCAGTATTGAGTTGGCACGAGTCAGATTGAGCCAAACTAGTTTCAGATTATGATTATAGGCCCAGTGGCTGTATGAGTATGCCAAATATGCAGATAATAAGATTACGAGTTATCAATGTATACTGAGGTATACAGATTTGTTTGTATATGTTAGACAGGATTTTAGGCCTAGATTTAGGCTGTTGCAGCGCTTAGTATCTGTTTTGGATTTTATAGGTACATCATTTGCATGTATCATAGGAATTTTAGATCACTCGATTTATGCCCATGTGGGCCTAGTTTGATTGAGTTCATTGTTCGAGGCCCATTTAGCCTTCTTACCTCGATTCCCTCCTATAGAGTCAATTTCAGGACTCGAGTCTATTTCGAGTTCGGACGGTTTCGATCCGAACATTCTGTCCATATCATAGAGCATATACCCATAAGTGGGACCTACTGAGCCATGAGTTGTCAAGCTTCCAGATCATGCCACATGGCAAGATCTAAGCCATCCACCCATCTTTATTTTCACCTATTGGTTTCCAAGGTTTTCGATGATTTTGAATTTTTTACTATTACGCCGCCACCACTTCGACTTGCCGCCAGTGAGCCTCAGCCTCATCCCTGGCCACCGGATTGGTACGACCATGATCACCTTGCGGCCGGCTATCCATCTATACCCACGATCGCCACCTGCGCCGCCGCAGTCATCGCCAGTAACGGGGTTTTTACGGTCGGTTTTCGCCACCTCCGCCACCCGTTTAGGCCGTTTTCCAACGACGATGAGCCGCCTCTTGCCTTTTCGACGACCTTGACAGGTTCACCTTGTTGTGATCTACATTTTATTACTGGCATCGACCTCCACCATGGCCGCGATCGCCGCCGGCGACGTCACGACACACGGCGGCGATGCCGCCCCTTTCCAGCCGTTTTCCGCCCATCCAGTGGCCAGACTCCGCCGATCGTCACCGCCATCACCATCGTCATCCTCTCCTCCCTCAATCCCAACCTGTGTCCGCCATAGCCGCGCCGCCGTGGCCGTTCTCCGGCGACCGGCACCCCCGCCCCTCTTCGAGCCGTTTACTTGGTCGTGGTCCGCCTGTTCACTACCGTGTCTGTCTACCCGCGACCAAGTCCGTTCACCGTGACCGCATCCGCATACAGGATCGAGTTCGTCTGTCCTGTCCAGGTCCGCGCAGCCAACCTAACCCATTTTTCCAGCCCGGGTCGGTTCAGGCCATTTAGCTTGATTCGGTCTGGTTCAGTTTGGTTCGGTCTAGTTTAGCTCATTTTGGACCATTTTCGTCCGTTCTTGCACCGTTTTCGGTAATTCCAGAACCAGTACATTAGTTTAGATGCATATTCACAATGTTTAGCATGATTGAATGTTATGATGAATTTTCTTTAATTATTATTTTATTTAATTAATTAATTATTATTATTATTTATTTATTTTTATTGATATGTTTCTCATATAAGTTGAATTTTTACATAATATTTTTTAACATTAATATTATATTTACTTATGAATATTAGTCTTATTATGGTCACTAAGTTTTATTCATTTATTTATTTATTTATTTACTAGTTAATTTATTTATTTATTTATTCGTTATGTGTATGTTATTAATTATTTGTAATTAATTATATATTCTTGTGTTGCATGACTAATATTATTATTATTTGTGATTAATTAATATTAACTATTTTTTTATTATTTTTTAAATTACTATTTAATTAATTATTAATTATTTGATTATTTATTTGCTTACTTACACGGGTATACATGATACTTACTTGTGTTTACCTGTGTGCATACATAGTATAATTATATTATTATTTTATCATTACTATATTATTTATGTTCATGATTATGTGTTTATTAATTATCTAATTATCCACGAGTATAGAGACATTAGTTTTTACTTAGCATATTAGGAGTTGGCTCCGCTACACTCAATTTATTATTATGCAAGGAGGCACTACGCTAAACTCTATTTATTATTATGGGGGGAGGCGTTCCGCTACACCCCATTCATTATTATGAAGGGAGGCACTCCGATACACTCCATTTATTATTATGCGGGGAGGCACTGCGCTACACTCCATTCATTATTATGTGGGGAGGCATTCCGCTACACTCCATTTACTATTATGCGGGGAGGCATTCCACTATACTCCATATATTATTATGCGGGGAGGCATTCCGCTACACTCCATCTATTATTATTTTAAAACAAATTTGCGGCCTCGTGTCGGACTAAGTCAATTCCTTGACCCCAGTTGCACACGGTGTATGGTTGTCGAATCTGGGCTCAGGCCGACCAGGGCTGCCAGAAGGAATATAAAACATTTCGATAATTATACGGACCTGGTTTGTAGATAATCTCGTAATGCGACTACGATCCTAATCTAAATAAGAATATAAAATTATACATAACTATAATTTTATTTGCATAGAAAATGCATGCACTACATGACTAAGATAACCAATAAATTTCATCAATATATAATATCCCACATTTTATATTTAATTTTCAACAATTCTAGTAATATAATTAGTTATTTATGTGACATAATCATTTAAGTCCTTTTTAGCATTTTAAATTAATTATCCTTATTACAATTCTCACTTGACAATTAATGAAATAATTATTAATTTATAACCAGGAATTTATTTATAATTTTTGGTACATTCTTTAACGAATTTGTATTATCCTAATTTAGGGATATTCTTAATAAAATTATTTTAATTTATTTAATTTGATAAAGGTTCAATTTTTATATGATTATAATTTATTAACCACTCGATTTAATTTAACCGCTTCTAATAAGCCGATTAATTTCTTATTACCGTAATTTTATTAATATCGTAATTTCGTATAATAATTTATTAAATTATTATTTTATCCACTTAACTCGTATCTCACTAATTTAATTATTTTTAAAGATTTATTTCGAGTTGATATTATTTTTTAACTCGAACCGGTGTCGAATCAACCTATATTTACGAAACTGCCATCTTCTTCCCTAAATTTCTCCAAAACAGAGGTGAAATCGGGTGTTTTCCGACGCACTGTTCGTCGTCGTCCGACCACCACCGGAAAATCTACCACTTTGAAGCGACTCACCTCCGCCCCATATTTGATTCCAACTATGACATTTACGTATTTTGTTCATGATCTGCCCGCAATTGACCCACGAAATGATCGTCCCGTTCACGTTCAAGAAAAGAGCTCCGCCACCAACTCCATAAGCACCGTTGTCTTCTCTTCTCCATGGTCCGTCTTTGCACCAAACCAGACCAGACCTCTCCTCCTTCAACCCACAACCAGACCACAACTCCTATCTACCCCAGAAACCCAATTGGACGCCCCAAAATCCAAGCTTTAAAGCAACTATTTTATGATGACCCTGTCCTGCACCACCATGGCGACCGACCAGCAGCCAAGGCAACTCCGTCCTGCACCATGGTAGTGACCATGTTTCTGGTCAGCAGCACCGCCCATAGCGACCCAAAACCAAAAAGGAAGGAGCACAGCGCTATTGCTGGTTGCAACGCCACCAGCTTGTGACAAACG
>JAVDBV010052235.1:5178-15691 GCA_032619315.1 Piper longum
TACAACACAAGAATACATAATTAAATACAAATAAATAATAACATATACATAACGAATAAATAAATAAGTTAATTAATTAATAATTAAATAAATAAATAAAATTTAGTGACCTTAATAAGACTGATATTCATAAGTAAATATAATATTAATAATAACAAGTAATCATGTAAACATAAACATATCAATAAAATTAATAAATAGTAATAAATAAATAAATAATTAACTAAAATAATAATTAAAAAAAATTCATCATAACTAGCAGTCATGCTAAAAAATGTGAATATGAATCTAAACTAATGTACTAGTTCTCGAATTACCGAAAACAGTCTAAGAACAGACGAAAACGGTCTAAAAATGAGCTTAACCAAACCAAACCAAGGTGAAGAAGACCAAATCAAGCTGAATGGCCTGAACCAACCCGGGTTGAAAATTGGGTCGGTTGGCTCGGTGGACCTGAACGAGATGGGCGTACTCGGACACGAATTGGCGGATGTGGTCGTGACTGGCGAACGTGATCGTGACCAAGCAGACGCGAACCGGGTAGATAGGCCGAACAGGGGCGGCGGTGCCCGTCGCCGGAGAACGCCGACGGCGGTGCGGCTGGGGTGACCGCCGGTCGGGATCGACAGAGAAGAGGACGGGGAACGTCATGGTGGTGGCAATCGGAGGAGTCCGGCCATTGGCTGGCCGGAAATCGGCCGGAAAGGTGCAGTGTCGCCGTCGGGTGCGGCAACGTTGCCGGCGGCGATCGCGTCCGTGGTGGTCATTGTGGGCTGTCGGATTGGTGAGATGAAGTGGTGGGGGTGGTTGGATTGGCTGGTGGTGGCTCGCCCTCGCCGGAAAATGGCTCGATTGGCGGCGGTGGCGGTGGAAATCGACAGCAAAATCGTTGTCGCCGGCGACGACTGCCGCAGCTCCGGTGTTGATGGTGGGTACGAACTAATAGCCGGCGACGAGTTGGTCACCGTCGTACCGATGATGTGGCCGGAGTCTATCAACACCAAACACACAACATTCACCAATCTCAAACATTAAATTCTTAATCTTTACAACAAGTCTAGTGGGGTACTTAATTATTTACGTGACGTAATCATTTAAGACGTACTTTACATGTTCAAATTAATTCTTTACATCACTATTTACATTTAACTAATGTTAAATAATGATTAGCGTATAACCAAATATTTAATTAACAATTAGTTAGGTCGTCCCATTACATTATTTAAGATTATTTGTGTTATCCAATTTGATGATACTTATAATATATTCAAATCATTCAACTAAATAAAGGTCCGAACTTTATTAGTTTTACCGTGCCGTTTAAGTTCCACGCTTATGGCCTATTCTTCTACCTTACTAACTCGTTATTACAATAATTAACTTTGTGTACCATATATTAACTCTAATATGATAAAGGTCAAATCTTTATTCCATTAATCATCAATAACTATCCAACTTAATTTAATAATTTATAGTACACGAATTAATTATCACCAATTAATTACTAGAGTGATTATATTAGTCATGAATTGACCAATTTTTATTTAAGCGAATAAGTATGTGAATTACATATATAACTTAGCAATTACTATTCATACCGACTCAACCCTAAATCACTAAGTTACTTGTTAATAATCACTCAATTTAAACACCACTACAACCAGCAATAATAGGTAATACGACGTTCCCCAAACACATGAAGAAACCAGCAACCCTAGACACGTCCAGCATACTATAAAGAAAGGACAATCAACCACAAACCAGTAGTGCAACTCACGTCGCCCTTACCAACACGAGAGGCAGCAATCAGAACACATCAATACGCACTCAACGACACAACCAAACTACCCCAAAAGACTCACAGCAATTCATACCACAAAAGTTGACAAGAACCCCATGCATAAGATGCTAGGGATCTTGCAATTCATCAAGGAATATCCAACAAAAACCAAGTGTTGCTTCACGCACGACCTGATTTGGAAGTCGCTGACTAAACCGCATGCCTACTTGACAAGGCACTGTAGAAACACTCCAAAACACAAGTCGAGAGAAAGGAAAAATAGAGGAAACGGGAATGAGATGGTGGCAATCAGGCCAGCATGCAACCTTCTCCCAAAAAGAAGTGGAAAACAAAGAAGATGTGAAGAACGTCATCGACCTAACATCCTTACCAGCAAAACCATGCATGCAAGAGTCCTGATGGAAAAGAAATAAGAAGCGGGACGAGATACTCACGCAACAATGAGGAGGGTGCCTGAGACGGAGAGGAGGCAAGAAGGAGTGGACGGCTAGGGAAAATGATTTTCCATAATCTCCACCACTATATATATACAACTCAACAAGTCCCTCAATTAAATTCTCACACCCTACCGCCTATTCTTGAATAGGTATCACTTGGCTAAATTCATCCTCCCTTTTCCTCCCACTCACCAAGTAGTCACCCAGCCAAGACCGGGGGGTTTGGCTTTAGGGCGAACCATGACCGGTCGACTAATGATAATAACAATCATGATAACGAATCATATCGATTCACCCGTATTGATTCCACAAAATAGTATTTAGTACCAATTTGGAGTCTTACAAAAATCATAATTCAAATAATAAATATTTTTCCACGATTTTTACATATTTCTACTCGAATAAAATTATACTTATGTATAGTTTTATTTTCTGATTCAGATTAATATTGTCGGTCACAGTTGCTGGTTCACTTGTGAACTATCCAGGTCTATATAATTATTTGAAATGTTATATTTTCCCTTTTGGCAGCCCTAGTTGGCCTGAGCCCAGATTCGACTACCATGCACTAAGTCTAACCGGGGTTAAAGAATTGACTCAGTGGCGCAGGGGCGCAAGATAACCCGTTATGCACTTGTGATACCGAGTGGGTGAGTTAATGATAATTATCGGTAACTAGACGTCGTGGGCCACGTAGCGTGTGTACGCATGCATGGGATGGTAGCTGGATGGGGTGGCCACCCCTCCCGGCATAATAAGAGCTTGGCATAGGCTAATAATTAGTAAAAGTCTTATGAAATAACGATAGAGATTATATTGACTTGTTTCGTGGCTTAGTGGTTTTATCACTCACACGGTTCTGTGACCGCAAGTGAGCAGCTTTAGACTGAGTATTAAGAGCGTGGTTTGTGGTTCTTTTACCAACTTAGGTGTGGCAGATTGATAATCAATTGAACTTTTTTTTATTTTCTTTTGTTATAAATGTGGCTACAGGAAATCGTTAGAGGCTATGGGACTTTGTGCTCACGTAGTTAATTTATATTTTTTATTGTCACATGCTATCAGAACATGATTTATTTTATGATTAATAAGTTTCTAGAATTATTTGTCATGTTACGATTCATGTTCTTGAATGTTATTTTTACATCATTTATATTTTTTAGTAACCCCTAGCCGGTTAGGGCGGGGGTCGTTACAAGTGGTATCAAAGCCTGGTTTGCCATTAGCTCACAATTTATGACTCAAGTACATTGTTGAAAAATCCAGTATTTATCTTTTCCCAACGTTTTTTGTTATTAATTAACGAATTTATTTGCTAATAATCCTAAGTCATAACTGAAAAAAAAACATATTAATAAACCATAACGAAGAAAATTTTGACGGTTTAGATGGAAGGCACACGTAGACACTCAAGCAGATCTGCTCAATCAAGTCCGGACATAGAAAATGTAATGGCCTAAATCTTGACAGCCATACATGGACTGTCATAGGCTTCAGCAAATATTAACTCTGTTGTTCCAAATATTGTCCTGTAGTTACTAAAAGTGGTAGCTGGGAATGGAGCCTCAAACTTAGCAGTGGGTCTCAGCATCACCCTAGATGGTGATCAGGGGAGTACCCAAGGGCTGGTAGGGTTAGTGGACTCGGGCGAGCGAGGGTAGCTTTCGAACCCAGTGCCACCGGTAGTACGACAAGTATTGCCGCCACTTGTTGATGATGGTGATCACTATGCCGTAGAAAAGTTTTGGAAGAATGGAGTCGAAGTATTTGTTGGAGGGGCTGATCCATTGACGATGGAGAGCTAGATAGACATTATTGAGGGCTCTATCTGTGCCCCAACACCGTCAAGTTAGGTTGGCAACATGCATGCATCAGGAGGAAGCATCTTACTGGTGGAAATTCATGGAGAAAACCACATTTGATTGACGTGAGATTTCTTCCATCTCGTGGGCGGAATTTGTGGCAGTTTTCAATTGACAATATTTCCCAGAGCATGTTGTCCAGAAGAAAGCACTGGATTTCACCATCCTGGCTTAGGGGGAGGATTCAATCAGGGAATATGCTAAGAAATTTTTATAGCTGGAGTGCTTTGGACCTTGGATTCTTGCAACTGATAAGGCTAGAGCTGATAAATTTTTCTGGGGATTGAAGCCAGAATTAAGGAGTAAGATTGCTACGGCACCAAGGAGTATGATAACCGAGGTGATCGACGCAGCCACTACTCATGAGTTGGTGTTCGAGTATGACTATGCATATAAGCAGGGGATGGTTACTACAAAGCACAAGAATGCCAACCCTGTTAATAGCCAAAACAGGTCAGTAGGACACCAACAACAGAACTACCGAGGGAACATAGATGGGAACGTCAAAGGATGTTTGAGGATATTCCGTTTAGACGATGTCATAATTGCAATAAAATGCATTCAGGAAAATGCGAGGAACACCACAGGTGCTACAACTGCGGAAGGACGGAACACGTGTAGGAGGAGTGTCGTTAGCCTCTGAAGCAACAATAGGAGCAGCCTGAGAAAGGAAAGACACCAGCTCCTATTCGCTACTCGACACCTGCACAACCAGCAAACAAGGGGAAGGTAAATCTCTATGCGTGTAACGACCCGCCATTTTACACAATATTGTGGGCGTAGATGTCCAGGTGTTACTAAGAAATATAACTAACTGACCCGCCCTAACAAGACCGGGAATTACTTGAAGACTACATAATTTCTATTAAAGCAAATAAGTCTAACTCATTAAAATAATCGTCCCACAGTCTTGGACCGTTTCCCATAGCCACATTTATAACACAAGAGAATAAAAAGGAAGTCCACTCATTATCCCTTCACCAAACCTGACATTGTAAAAGAACCCCCAACCATACTTTTAATCCTCCTTAGATAAGCTGAAATCAAACAATCTTGATTGGCCTACATACCCAAGTTGGGATCAAGCCCAATGTAGTTCTACAGGCTCTTAGGTCATTATGAGATTACAGGCTCTCAGGTCATTCTGAGATTACGACTCTCAGTCATTCTGAGATTACGGCTCTAAGGTCATTCTGAAATTATGGGCTCTCAGGTCATTCTTAGATTACGGGCTCTTAGGTCATTCTGAGATTACGGCCTCTCAAGTCATTCTGAGATTATAAGCTTGTTCTTCTTCCCCATTCTCTTCTCTTCTCCTCACCTCATCTTTGGCACCAAAAACTAAACCAAGCAGATCATATTCTTCCCTAACCCCCCAACAGCGTTGTCCATCATCCAACCCCCATGCGTAGAACTCATGACACACTAAAGACAATAATTCAATTATCTTATTTTAACAAATTACGTAGCATTGGACGTTGATGAAGTAACACCAACACAAAACAATCATAAATGGATGAAATAGTAGAATTCACTTGGTGATTCTGAATTTTATGCTTACCGAAAAAACGAAACAGCAACAGAATAAGTAAGAGAATGTCAAGGAAAGCATACCAAATCATACACGTAGACGAGATGTAAGAACGTCTCCAAGAGGGGAGAGAAACTAGGAGAGAAAATGAGAATGACAGATGGGGTGAGACAAATTTTCTCCCCCACCGAATAATTGAAGTGTGATATTTATAGGTGTCGAATGGCCGCCTAGGAAATCAAATGGTTGTTTAAGAAAACGTACAATCAATGATAAAAATGAATAGTTAATGAGAAAATGAATGGTTGTCGCATCATAAAAAATTTGACTCGACGAACAATAACGGTCGAACCGACCGGTTCAGACAATTAGACCCTGGTTCGAATCACACGTTTTAACCGAGTAGAGTCAACCGGGTAGAGAATATAACATAATTAATCATAATAATTTTCCAACCTTAAATCCTTCCCCGACCGAGTCAAATTTATTTTTTCCCATGATCTTTACAATGCAGTCGAAGTCGAGGACGCTGAGGAGGATGATCACATTATTCGAGGTAAAATTCTAATCGAAGGACTTATTGTGGATCTTTTATTTAATTCGGGGTGCACACATTCATTCATTTCATCCCAATTAGTTAAGAGTTTAGAACTCCAAGCATCCCCATTATCCAAGACCTACAGAGTCACTACTGCAAAGGGAGACGGTAAAGTCACGACATTGGGAGTGACTAACCTATCCTTAGATATACAAGGGAAACCCTATGTGTGGAATTTTATCATGTATGGGGTAAAAGGGTATGATGCACTATTGAAAATGGACTGGGTGTCTCTACACCAGGCTTTTCTTGACTGTAATGGGAAGAGAGTGGTGACAAAACCTTGTAATTGTGAGATGGTGGTCATTTTCCAAAGGTCATTTCTCGATCCATCATCTTGTATTGTGTCGATTGGTGAGGCATTTGAGTTATTTGGTGTTGGCTAACTTAGTTGAGTCTGAGTTCGATACCAAAGAGTTGTCCGCCGATATGGGTGGTTGTGGACCGACTAACTAAGGCAGCTCACTTCATCCCCACGAAATCAATGAGGACGGATACCAAGCACGATTGTATGTCGATAATATTGTCAAGTTGCATGGGATTTCTAAGTACATAGTCTCCGACCGAGATCCCCTATTCACCTCACATTTCTGGGAAGCTTTCCAAAAAGCTATGGGGACCCAAATCAAATTGAGTACAACATATCATCCCCAAACTGATTGTCAGAGTGAATGAACTATTCAAACTTTGGAACATCTGTTAAAAGTTTGCATCCTTGACTGGGGAGGTGACTGGGAAAAACACTTAGCCTTGGCTGAATTCATCTACAATTACTCTTACCAAGCCAGTATAGGGATGACACCATTTGAAGCCTTATATGGTAGGCCATGCAGGTCTCCATCATGCTAGTTGGAGTCTACCGAAACAGTTATAGTCGGGCAAGAGATGGTGAGGGAAGCAATTGAAAAAGTGAAACTCATTCAGCAAAGGCTTAAGGCAGCTCAGGATCGGCAGAAAAGTTATGCTGACACTCAAAGGAGAGACCTAAAGTTCCAAGCTGGGGAGCTCGTGTACCTAACGACATCTCATACGAAGGGAGTGACCATATTTAGAACATTAGGGAAGTTGAAGCCGAGATTCATAGGACCGTTTCCAATCCTGGATCGAATTGGAACTCGTTCATATAAATTAACATTGCCACCAAGCCTAGTGGGAGTACACTATCTTTTCTCCTTGTCAATGCTAAAGAAATATGTACGAGATAAGGATCATATAATCACGAATTTTGAAGATTTAGAGCTACAATAAAGACGATTCGCATCTTGGCAAGAGAAATAAAGACACTCAGGAACAAGGAAATCCATTTGGTAAAAGTATTATGGAAAAATCATGGATCAGAGTAAGCTACCTAGGAGACTGAGCAAGAAATGGGAAGGAAATTCCCTAGGCACCTATCTGGGAATCATGGCGGTGAACGTTCTGACGAGGGAGGACGACCCTATTCCCTTCATCAACCGGTTATGGCCGAGCTTGCTTGTATGGATGCCGGCCCGGAGAAGCAAATGCAGAAATAGTGGAAACAGCGATGGCGAAAGAAATCTGGCCATCCTAGGCGGTTATTGGCTCCAATCTAGTCGCTAGAGGGCCGAGGGCGTCAAGGCGACCGCCCGATCGGGGTGGCAATCCTCGCCAGCTGCAGAATTGATGATGCAAGCATATTGCTAGACATGACGATTCCAATGACGCGGTCGCTGGAAGGCGGCCGAGGATGGTCGGGGGGACACTGCGACGGCTTGGCAGGGCTGAGCTCCGTCGATCGACGGCGGCCAGAGGCGATCGGCGGCGGCGGCGACAATGGATGGTTGCCGGACGTATTTGGAGAAGAGAAGGTCGGCAGGGATAAAAAAATTACTCTAGAGGCAAACTCGTGAATAAAACTTGACTCAACATCGGCTTGAGTCAAGAATAATAGTAACTCTACTAAATTCTTTAAAAAATAAAAATCCAGAGGCTTGACGTGGAATTAGAAATGGCAAAGCTTATATCTGCCTAAGTAACTAAACAACCAAATGACAAGCATTATGACATAACTCGTGTTAATAATATTATTTTAATGATTATGAGTTAGTGCTGCTAAGCTAATTCATTATTGTACGAAATCGCTATGAGTAAAAAAATTAAGTTAATGATAAACTGTTGATAATTAATTGGTCTACTATAAGTTATTAATTTAAATCAAATGGTTATAAGTAATTAATGAACTAAATATGTCACCTTTACCATATTAAATTAATACTTGGTAGATAAAATTGATTACTTTAATAACGAATTAGTAAGGTAGAAAATGGGATATTAAACTATAATAGTGCGCTTATCACATGCGTTGAACCTAAATAGTTTAAGGAAAATAAATAAAGTTCAAGTCATTATTGAGTTGAATTGTAAAGACTCGGAAAAAAAAAAAATTCGGCGCGGTAAGACCGGACGTTGGAGAATTTTTATTACCATATATTCTCTACCTGGCAAATTATTAAATTACCATGTTAAGTGGAAGGTATTCTTTACCCGGTTAATTATCATTTAACCAGTTAGGTGAAACATATCATTTACCCAGTTACCCGGTTAAGTGAAATATGGGCGAATGGAGTTTTCACGTACTGTAGCTATCAATTCAATATATAAGGGGTAAGGGGAGCGTCATTCTCATTTCTCCTTTTAACTACCGCCGACTTCCTCCCTGTTTGGGTATTTTCCTCTTTTCTTCTTATTCTTAATTTTCAAGCATTCATATGTCGAATTGATAATAAACTTGATAATCATGGAATTAAAAGCTCAAATCAACAAGGAAGGTAAGGGATAAACTAAAACTAGAAATTTTGTCCATGAATATAAATTACGGCTGTTGCAGCAATTCATGATCGCTTGTTGATCAAGTTGCTTTATCAACGCTCCATGATATGTAATTAGTTATGTAACGACCCCAGTTGCACACGATGCATGGTGGTTGAAACTGGGCTCAGGCCGACCAGGGCTGCCAAAATGGAATATACAACATTTCGATAATTATACGGACCTGGTTTGTAGATAATCTCACACTGCGATCACGATCCTAATCTAAATGAGAACATAAAATTATACATAAGTATAATTTTATTCGCATAGAAAATGCATGCGACTACATGACTAATATAACTATTAAATTTCGTCAATATATAATATGCCACATTAACTATTTAATTTTCAACAATTTTAGTGATATAATTAATTATTCATGTGACATAATCATTTAAGTCCTTCTTAGCATTTTAAATTAATTATCCCCATTACAATTCTCACTTGACAATTAATAAAATAATTATTAATTTATAAACAATAATTAATTATTATTATTAGTATATTCCCTAACTGATTTGTATTATCCTAATTTAAGGATATCACTAATACAATTATTTGTAGCTTATTTAATTCAATAAGGTTCAACCCTTCCTTATTTAATTTAATCACTTGTAATAAGCCGATTAATCATTAACTGTTTATTATGACCGTATTTTATTAATTATAGAAATTTTGTATAATAATTTATTAGTTTAGCTTATTAACCCGTAACCCATTAGATTAATTATTTTTAAGGTTTTATTATGAGTTAATATAATGTTTTAACTCGACCCGTATCGAGTCAACCCATATTTACCAAACTGCCATCTTCTTCCCCAAATCTCTTCTTCTCCAAAACAGCTGTGAATTAGGGTGTTTTTCGACGGACTGTATATCGACGGCAAGCTGCTGCTAGCCCCGCCACCTTTGCCAATCAACTCACCTCCGTACCAACTCTGACCTCGACTAGGACTTTTGGCCACTACTATCAGGTTTTGCCCACAATCGTAGCGTGAAATCATGATTCCGTTCATGTTCGTCCTCTGTTTTGAGCTCTGTTTTCGCCACCAAAACAGATCCGTCCTTCATGTACCAATCATCCCAGACCTCTTATCCTTCAACCAGCAAAACCAGACCACAACTTCATCCACTGCAACCTTTCCCAGCAACCTAATTGGATGCCCAAAAATCCAAACTTTACAGCAGCTCCCCAATGGCGACTTTGTCCTGCACCACCAAGGCGACCCTCTCCCATGGCGACCCTGCGTCTGGCCAGCAGCACCGCCCAAGGCAACCCCGACCTGCACCCAAGGCGACCCCAATTCTGACCAGTAGTGCCGCCCAAGCACTCCCTTCCTTCCTCCACAATCACACCATACCAAGAGAAGAGAAACACGCCATGAATTGTGACTCCCTTGCCATGATGCTGCTGCTGCAAATCAGCAGGGCATGCTACCTTCTTGGTATGTA